>CAUYQV010028041.1:0-38548 GCA_963574575.1 Galagoides demidoff | reverse complement strand
GAGCCTTACAAAAAGTCCAAGGTAATGGCTAGAATTCTTTCTGGGATTTAGAATTGAAGCCCAGACAAGGATAACAGATAAATAGTGGTATAGTTATAAGTATTAACATACAAGTATAGCAAAAAGAAAACTCAAGATTGGCTGGGCATGATGGCTCATGCCTATAATCTTAAGCACTCTGGGAGGCCAAGGTGGGAAGACCACTTGAGCTCAGGAGTTTAAGATTAGCCTGATCAAAAGCAAGACCCATCTCTACTAAAAATATGAAAATTAACTGGGTGCCTCCCAAGCAGGAGGATTGCTTAGCCCAGAAGTTTAAGTTTGCTGTGAGCTAGGCTGAGGCCATGGCAGCGAGGGATGACAGAGTGAGACTCGGTCTGGGAAAAAAAAAAAAATAACACCACAGTAAATGGCTTTTCTTATAAACACAGGATAGGAAAATCCCTCCCATGTATCTTTAAAGCCAACAAATGCAAAAGCTGATAGAATAATTACATAAAAGTTTTAAATTTCTGTTGAGTTGGATAGATAAAGAACACATGATTAGAAAATCAGCAAAATATGTGAATGGGTAAATCTCAAAAAAGTGTACAATGACCAACAGACAAGAAAAATGTGCTTAATCTCACTAATAAGTGAACATAATAATATAATAGCAATGAAATATCTATCAAGTTTTAATCTTTAAAAGTATAGTAAATAATGATAAATTCCAATTTTGATGTTGATATAGAAAGAAAAAAGGGAACTTTCGTAAACTCCTGCTCAGACTATAAATTAAAATATCTTTTCTAAAAATCAATATGAAAGCATGTATCTAAATTACAATATGTATATTCTCTGAATTCAATCTAAAAAGAAATCACATATTTTATATATATCTTATATATACATAGTCACACTATATGTACATGCATAGATACACTTACTCTATACAGTATAACACATAGGCTGTCCAGAAAGTATCCAACCATGTTATCTTTTATTTTTATATTAACAATGTCTGGATAGTTTCTGGACAGTCCTTGTATATATATAGATATAAAATGTATACCTATATATGTGTATATACAAACATTCACTGCAATATTTATATGAAAAATTGGGTTGCAACATTCCAACAGCAGCAAGAGCTTGGTTAAAAATTAATTATTTGTTATTTTATATAATGAGATATCATTATATAAATCATGATTATATAAATATATCATTGTATATAATATATACATTATATATTGTATACATGTATATAATATTTATACATGTATAAATATATCATCTATTATATAATGAGATATCATCATATAAATCATAATTATATAAATATATCATTGTAGCCAACATGATAAATAAGATCAGACATGGAAGGATGTTCATGATGTGGTATTGACTCATCTATTTATAGCTTAATATACACTATGATATGTTCCTTGATAAATCAAGATGTCTTGTAAGATATATCCAAATGTACATACGTGAGTAATGATTATCTCTGAGGAGCAAGGTTATAGGATTGGAAATGAACTTAACTTTCTATTCCCCACACTTGTGGTTTGTTAGAACTTTTAAAAGTGTAAGGTCTTTATACCTTTATGATTTAAAATACATCATTATTTTAAACGTTACTAGTGGGAGAGAACGCGAGGCAGATGATTTAAATGCAAGACCAAATCTGAGAACAGCTGAAAGCTGGAAGCTGGCTGTTAGTCAATCTTCATGCAGATCACCTAAATATCAGGACATATTCCCCCTGCATCTTCTCATTATCATCCACCACCCGTTTCCTTAGATTCCTGAATTATGTCCCTCGTTTCTAACTAGATTTCATTCTTCTACACCAATTCCTTGGACTGAGAAGAACTGTCTTTTGAGGACCAAGACAGCAGCAGCAGCAATAATTTAGACAAGAATAAACAGAGCTTTCCCCAGAAACGCTGACCCAAAGGGCAGTCCCCCTATGCCCAGGGAGGGGACTGTGACATGAATTGCATGCAGTTTAGAAATTTTAGGCCAGAGGGAAAGAACTGATGGGTTTGTCAGCCCTTAGAGTTAGGCTAGGTTCCTCAGATCAGTAAGGTCATCCCATCTCCAGGAGGTAAATACTAATAATTTCTGAGCACGCACAACATGGTCCCCTATAGTATCTTGTGGATATGAAAATTTGGGCTGTATCTTGTGGTTGTCTTTTACTCTTACAGACTTTTTTTGTTTGTCTTGCATTTCTAGCTCCTCTTTCGAACACTGTGTGCTATAGTTAGGTTTTTCTTGCAAAAATTATAGCCCCAAAGTTGCTTACAAATCCGTTTCTATAGTTTTGACTTCAGATAAATAATCCTTTGAGAGTAAGCAAAGGCAATGCCCACTGTTAGGGTTTTAGCTTTCACTGCACTTTCGCAGACAAGCTTGACATAAACCCCTCAGTCGGACATGCAGGAACACAATATGAAATAAGCCTTGGGAAATCTGGCTACTGTCACGAGATTAGGGAGCACTGCCCTTCACACTCAATTTTTTGAAATTGGCCAGCTATAACTCGGGGACAGCAAGTATACTTCAATGGGACTAGATTTGTAAAACAATTATAGATATAATTATATACATGTAGATTATTGAATACATGAGCATTTACTAAAATTTTTAACTTATATCTTGTACATAGATACAAAAATAATTTTCACTTTACTGCACAGAAAAAGCAGGTCGATTTGTCTACTACAGAGAGCTGGCATTAGCAGCCTGCCATTTTCGAATATTTGTGGATTTTTGTGCTGTCCCTTATCTGCCAATTACTTAGTGGGCTTGGCTTAGTCTTAAGATGTTTTATAAGGATTATTTGCCCTATCTATGGGAACTCTTAGTTTAAAAAAAGAGTCAGAAAATTTACATCTCTGTTAAGAATAGGTTTACATTCTCAACCGAAAGGAAAACACAGATAATTTAAAACACACACATAGACCGAAACTGGAAGAAAATAAAAAATGTCTTTCATGGATATGGGAGAAATCATTCAATAAAGAGAATGACTCTTAAGAACGCATGCAAATCTTGAAACATGTGTGGTACACTGTGTTTGTGCAATCAATACTAGCAATATTGACATAGCCTCCCAACCCGTCTGTCTTCTTTTACATCTGCCCCCCAACTCTCGTTCTGATTCTAAACCCAGCAACAGAGGGAACCCATTAAAACACAAATAACGTGTCACTTCCACTCAAAATCTTTCAAAGCCTTCTTCTCTCATTGAACGATCTGCTGACCTCCCCCACCCCTAGCCACCCTGCTTGCCCCCTCCAGTTCCCTCTCCCTCCTGCTCAAGCTGTTGCAGCAACACTGTCCTCCCTGGTTTTCCGAGGACTTATTAGGCACACATCAGCCTTCATGCCTTTGCACCTAGTACTTCCACTCCTTGGACTAGTTTCCTTCCAAATGTGCACCTGGTTTATCGCCTTCCCTGCTTTGAGCATTTTCTTTGCTGTCACCTTTTCAGGGAGGTCTCCCGTGTCACCCTACTTAAACTGTAACGCTTCCTTCCTTCTCTGCCGCCTCAGTGCACCTCTCGGTCTTCCTGGCTGAGTCCTCCACCTTCCTTACCAGCATACGGCAAACTGTATACAGAGGGCGCCAAAAAAATGCATGCACACTTTAAGAAAGGAAAAAACTATGAAAATTCTAATACTCGATAAATACCATAACATTTCTTATCTTGTGTATTGTATCTCTTATAATTGCAGAAGTCGAAAAGGACTTGAGTAGGAGATTAATAGTTTATCCCTTCATAAAGTATATAAACCTCTTTTGGTTTTTGCACCCTCTGAATATTTAGTCAGAAAATCAATAGGCATAAGTTCTGTGAGGGCAGGGTCTTCGATCTGTTGTATTTAATCCTGGATACATAGTATACAATGCCATAGTATACAATAGGCACCAAAAAACACCTTTGTTAAAGGAATTAGTAAATATTTAATGAATTTATAAAGAATATGGAATGAATAAGTCCGTGATGAAGACTAGTGATTTGTGAACTGGATTTTAAATGTATAGCTAGATGCTTAAGACCCATGTGGGCGCCTACTAGCTAATGCTAACCAGAGAAGGTGAGGACCCCAGTGAGGAGCAGGCCGTACAGGACAGGTGGAAAGACTGCACGGACCGTCTAGGAGGGGCGCACCAAACTTAACAGATGTTCAAAGCAGACAAAACTAACCTATCATATTTTTAAAGCCTAATCAAGTACATTTACTAAAGAATAAGAATAGCAGAAAATATTCAGCTTTTAAAGGACAGCCTGAAACTCCTGGCTTACCAAGTCTCAGGCTACTTTCAAAGACACTTTCTCTAACCCACATCCAATCCACAAACTAACTGAGCTACTTCGTACCAACTGCACCATTATCTCACCAGCCCAAGCCACTACCACGTCTAGCTGAAATATGCACTTCGCCTCCTATGGAGGGTCTGTGCTTCTAGTTTTGTACCCTAACAGCTCTGCTGGCTCATAGCAGCCACAGTGATCTTTACATTGAAAATAAAATCCTAAGTCCTCACCACCTCCATAGCCCTACACGATGTGGGACCTGGCGACATCGCTGGCCTCGTTTCACAATCTCCTCTCCTTCTCGTCAGGCTGGTCTTGCTGTTCAGCAGGCCTCAGGACCTTTGTGCTCACGGTTCCCTGTCTCTAGAACATCCATCCCCCAGATATGTGGCTGGCTCACACCTGCACTTTGTTCACCACCTCATTCATGTTTTTGTTCAATTGTCACCTTTTCAAAGAAATCTTTCTTGACCACAAATGCAAAATTATAGCTCCTGTTATTCTTTATATCCTTCCAAACTTTATTTTTTATTTACAGTCCTTCTTATTTCCTTAACATTATGTTATATACATACATATATATATATGTATGTATGTATTTTTATTGCTATATCTCCTGTGGCCAGAACTATGCCCGGAACAGAGTAGGTACTCAGAAATATTTATTGAAAGCATGAGGGCTGAATTTAATGTACGGAGGGGCTTCAAGTTGAAGTTTACCTTAGTCACTGTTCATAGAAACAGTTCATGGACTTAAACATGGATTTACAGCCTTTCGGGGTCCCGTGTGCTCATAATTAGACTCTTTCTGCATTTTTAAGTTCACAATCACTTCCTGCTTCAAGAGAAAACATTCAGAACCACTATAAAATTTCTGGAATTTTTAATGCAGCACAATGACTGAAGGTTCGTATGGTAACGTATCTCCCTTCTTCCTTGGCCCCAGCTTATTCTGCATAAAACTGACTTAACACAAGCATCCAAGGCCAGCAAGAAAAAAAAAATCCTCTATTCCCAAATAGGACAGTTTTTCTTTTCTCATCTGTATTTAAAACAACCACGTTTGTGACTTAACCCCTATTTGTTTTAGACAATTGTGCACTTACTACAAGATATTGAGATATTTAGGAGGACACCATGCGTCTAAATCTTAAAATCTGCTCATAGAAACCATCTTCTAATCCTATATAATTTATAGAAAATGTTCATCTAATCTCATCCTCTAGTATGATTCCTTATATTTAAAGTAATCACAGGGCATTAAGTTGCATGTTTTCCATGCTAATTTGTGTCTACTTTAAAAGAAGAACTAGAGAAATACGATCCTATACCTATAGAATGTGTTCTCCTTCTTTTTACATTGCTGTTTTCCTATAATCTAATTTTCCTAAGTCTGTTTATTCCTTCTTTCAAATCTGAATAAAAATTTTGTGCAAATACTGAAGGGAACTTCTGTGATTGTAAAATGTCAAGCTCTCCTAAAGCATGTTACCAAAGCACAGACAGAAATACCTGAGTGTGTTGGGACTAAGAAAGAATTTAAAATGCCCAGATTCCCTAAGCCTTGTGCAACCTCTCTAACCAATGGCTGCTGCTTCTTTCTCTATCACCATTAGAATTTCTAATTGATTTTTCCTACAGGAAAAGGAGACCAAGAAAGACATCAGGTAGCTGACACAGGCTACACTGGCATGGACTGTGATTTATTTGACAAACAAATACATGGTAAATGATCTCTATGTTAATTTTACATGACATTACTGATAATGCTTTTAGGAGTAATCTTTAAAATAAATGTCAAAGTATTGTGTGGCTATTAAAACATTTTATATTTCAGTTTTTAACCAAACATTCTTAGTGTACTGCAAAAATAACAATTCCTGTCATTATTTGATTTTTACAATAT
Source organism: Galagoides demidoff (assembly GCA_963574575.1). Classification (NCBI taxonomy): domain Eukaryota; kingdom Metazoa; phylum Chordata; class Mammalia; order Primates; family Galagidae; genus Galagoides; species Galagoides demidoff. Next base: position 32,327 of record CAUYQV010028041.1, on the reverse strand, counting down.
TATTTCTTATAAATACAAACGTAAATAACTTAAAATCCATAAAGCAAACACCCACTCATTTGTTTTGATTGTGTCAGGACAGCCTTGGGAAATCAGATATTGAAAGACAACAACATTTAACTCTAAACTATAAACTGTGGTGAATTTGCCATAGGTAGGCAGACATTACCTACATACAGAACCTGGAGAATTCTAGAACATCATTCACAAATGCATTTTCCAAATATTCATGGGAGTGTACTCCTATGCCAAGCCCAGTTAAGCAGCAAGACCCCATTCCTGAAGGAGCAGACATGGCCTCTTCCCTCAAGGATTTTAGGCCATCACTGTCTCACTTTGCATTGTTATGTGTATACACACACACACACACACACACACACACACACATGCACAATGCAGGTGCTATCTTTTGATCTTTTTCAAAGAAAGGAAATGGGCATTTTCAAAGTCACTGCCTGCTGGTTAGAAAAGCAGAGGTCATGAATGTTTCATTGATATAGCTCAGATGTTATCCTTTATGAATGAAGGGTTTCTATGCAACTTGATTATGAAAATTGCCTGCCTACGGAAATTCACAGAAAAAAGAAAACTATTTTAAGTGGGTGTTTCCTGCATGAAAAAAGGATTATGATGATGCATTGTCAACTTTAAAATTGCACAGTTTTTGAAAAAGTCATGACCACAACTGCAGCAGCAATGAAAATATCATCAGTAATTCACTCTTCCTACACCACAAAACACGGCTTGGACGAATGCATACTTTTGGCTACATCTACATCTCTGATTAATTTTTTGAATGCAGGGACTGTACAATCATGGCATTTAAAGAAAAGAACACTGACGCACATTGCCTCAACTTAGAGAAAAGAATAAGAGCAAATTTCATTTTACAATACACATACCAAAACAGAGCTGGTGTGAATAATCAGAGGATTTTCAAACGCCTTTTATTTATTCCTTGATAGGTATTCACAACTGCGGTTGACATTAATGAGAATTACTCAAGTATACTGAAGGAGAATAACCCTTTTGTATGTATACTTGTACATTAAAGTAATAAATTTACATACTCTCAAACAAACCCATTTGACTGTTTGAATGTATTGAGTTAAAATCACTAACACACTTTGCATGTGCTAGGGACAGAAATATGGTTAACGGGGCAAGGTGCAGGCAGTAAGTAGCTCAAGATGCATCTCCATAAATTGTCCCTATTTTCTTTAACTACCCAAAGTCCTTCACCAAAACTAACAGAAATTAGTTTTTTACTTTCTCTTTCTTACTCAGTAGAAATCATATTATCACCATGTGGAGAGAGAAGTGACCAGAGGATGATAGCAGGGAGCCACTGCAGGCCACTGCACTCCACTGCAAGAGGGGATGCCCAGGGCCACAATGTCCCACAAGTCCTCTGGGTGCCGGCAACACTATCAGCAGCTCCAGTGGGCACCAAACTGCACAGGGTCTGTGCCTGTTTACAAGACCACTCTTATGCTGACAAAGACCTTCCCTGATGCCTGAGCTATGAGGACGCAGAGGATACGGGAGCCCCAGGGCTCCTCTCCATGAGATTTAGTAGACACTGGGAACCTCACGCTCTCCTGACCTGTGACTCCAGCTGGCATTGTGTGACACCAGATGAATTTGCCCAAGCCCTTCACCAACACTATTTGCTTCAGAATGTCTTTTAAGAAAACAAGTAATTTTTTCTTAATAGGTAATTTGCAAGTTTATTAGATGACTATCTATAAGCAGGGAATCACTTTCGGTGAAAAAACTATAATATCATAACTAACTTAGTTATCTCTCCACCCTGGGAAATCAGAGGCTCTGTCTCCTATAGATTTCCTAATCAGGCTCTGGTTAGGCCTGATTTCCTACAGAAGGAACAATGAGAAGAGAAATCGGGGTCCGCCACCATGAACATAAGAATAGAAAATTAAATTCTGTCTCAGAAAATTTGAGTACTTCCAATGTGACTCTTTGGAGTTATATACAATTTGCCTGTTGGGGCCCTCAGCATCTTCGTAGTACAAATAGAAACATATAAATTGACCACCACCAAGGCATTTGAGAAAGCTTAGGGCAGGGGACGTGGTCAACAATACTTCTTAGATAAACTCAACTATTTCAGGTAAATATATCAGAACACTAAAGAATGTCCCCTGTCCCATATTTAGAACACAGATGGCATACCAGATTTTTAGGTTTTCTACTTAATTATACAAAATCGAAATTACCAGGTAATCTCTGCTTAACCAGAACTCAATTGAATAAGACTTGACACCAGAACCACAGCTCTACTCTAAGGAAATTCAGTATGTTAATTTCTTTTTTTTTTTAATTTTTAGATAGGATTATGGTATATATCTTGGTTTTTGAACTATTACTTTTAAATTTCAGAATATTACTGGGATATGCACATCTTGATTACATAGGTGGCTTTTGTATATTTTAAGCCAAATTTATAGTTGTGCTTCTCTTCCCTCCCACCTTCTTGAATTTCGCTGAGTTTTGCTTCCATATGAGCACAAAAGTGCTAGTCAATTAGTTCCAATTTAATACTGGGTACTCGTGATATTTGTTTTTCCATTCTTGTGGTACTTTGCTAAAAAGAATGGTCTTCAATTCCAAAGAGGTTGTTACAAAAGATACTAGATTGCCATCTTTTCTTATGGCAAATGGTGTGTGTATATCTATATACACATTATATTTTACTCATGATATACGTATACACACTACATCTGATTGACCCACTCATGAATTGATGGGCACTTGGGTTGTTTCCACATCTTTGCAACTGTGAATTGTGCTGCATTAAACATTCGAGTATAAGTATCTTTATTATAATTTTTTTTATTTTCCTTTGGATAAATACTCAGTAGTAGGATTGCAGGATCAAACGGTAGGTCTTCTTTAGTTGTTTGAGCTATCTCCATATGACTTTCCATAGAGGTTGAATTAGTTTGTAGCCCCACCAATGGCATGTGAGTGCTCCTTTCTCTATATATCTGTTGTTTTGAGACTTTAAGATATGAACCATTCTCACTGGTGTTAGGTAATATCTTAATGTAGTTTTGATTTGCATTTCCATGATGATTAGAGATAGTGAGCATTTTTTAATGTGTTTTGTGGCCATTAGTCTGTCTTCATTAGAGAAGCTTCTGCTCATGTGTTTGCCCACTTTTTTATTGGGTTGTTTAATCTTTTCTTGTCAATTTGCTTGAGTTATTTGTAGATTCTGGCTATCAGTCCTTTATTACATATGTAGTACACAAATATTTTAATTTACTATATACTGAAAACACTAACAATTTTCTGGTGAAGACATTTGTGGCTTCAGTTCTTTGAGGTTGATGACTGTTGCTTTTGCCTCCAACTTCTGTGGTGATAAATAGTGATTTCCCAACCCATTTAGCTATTTATGACTCTTCCACTCTATGCTTTAAATAAGAAGTAGGAGAAGGAGTACTACTGGGAAGGTACTTGGTAAAAGAACCTTTTTTTTTTTATTTTCTAACATCTCAACAGTATTAGAACTAGCTGTAGTTTCCAGTTTCTCAAGACCACAAACAAAGAAACCAGAAAGATAATCACATTTGGGGACATTTCAATATGAAAGGTTTTTTTTTTTCCTAAATATGTACAACTATACTTTAGGAGTCTAAACAAAGATTGATATCTAAAGAACTCCTGCCCATATTCAGACATGGAATGGCCCTAGAGTTTATCTCATCTGGTGTCCACATCATGTATTAGAGCTAGAGAAATGAAGGGCCTTGGTGAACCAGACATACCTGGGGAGACAAACCTTTCTCTGCTACTCACTGGTTAAGTAATATTGGGGATTTTAGTTAACTAAAGATACAGTTTTCTCACTTATAAATGTTTATGAATATTTCTCTCATAGAGTTGTTTAAAAAATTAAGCGAGATAGGGATTCTGAAACTAAAGTTAGTAAAACCATTCCACACACTAAGCACTCCATAAATATTAAGTATTATATGTTGCCTAATAGGTCAATTTTAGAAAGAAGAAAATTGAGACTCATTGAAGAGATTGTTAATAATGGAACCAGAGCAAAATCTCAGTTCTCTGCATGGGATAAAATCCTCTCTGTAGTGTATGGAACTCCTGCTATCTTAGTATGTGATTGCATGGGCATGTTTAATTCACATGACTGGGACTGGTATTAATTCTACTTGGCCAAGAGAGTTGGCCTCTTCCCAGTATCACTTCCTCTTTTATCTGTATTCTTTCTCCCTCTTCCTTATAAAGAAATTTGAGCTGCTCTTTACTAGCAACAATCATACCAGAGTATGTTCTGAAACATCTATGCTTTTATCTCACTTGGACATCCCCACAGTGAGAAACTTTCCCATGTACAATGCCATAGCTTGGCATCATCATATTGACAAAATTTACCAGAGAAAAAAACAGATGCACTCCTGTCTAGTGACCAAGAGAATTTATCCATCTATATTAGGTTTCTCAGATGTCAGTAAGAGCAAAATAAATAATACAAGGAAGGTCTTTGCTTACTTAAGCTTACATTCTAGAGGGAAAAGAAACTAAAAGTAAGTACACAAACAATTTGTGTGATCTTCAGCAAGTTACTTTGCCTCACTAACTCTCCGTTTTCCTAACCTTAGAATTTATGTGTTATTTTAGATAAAATGCATTTTTATGGGGAAAATATTATATTAATAAACCACATCAAATATTTTACTATGGGTGTACTAAACAACTAAACATAAAAATAAAAGTTATACAACCTTTAGGCTAAATCTAGGAGATTATTTTAGCCTTATGCTAGGGAGATTTTAAGAGGATCTTCTTAAGTAAGAGTAGATACTGAAAACCAAAAAAGAAAATGTAGACATATTTGAGTCCATGAAAAAAAGAATTGCATGGCTGTAGATCCCATCATCAAAGTCAAAAGATAGGTGGGAAATTGAGAGAAAATATTTGCAAAATATGCAATATAGCTCTGAAACTGATAACCCACCCTCTATAAAAATAGACTATGAAAAGACGTTTCACATCAGAAAATGCAAAAGAAACACATGTGCAGTAGCAATCAGAACATATGCAAATAACGAAAACAAGAAAGTACCTACTTTTGTCCATAAATTTGACAAAATCTTCACTGACTGATAGCATTCAGCACTGATAAAAGATTAGGAAAACATTTTATCTCATACACTCTTGGTGAAGTTATAAATAATGACACATTTTAGGAAAAAGTAATCTAGATATATTTACTAAACTTTAAAATCACCTATCTTATAACCCCCAAATCTTGTTCTGGGAATATATCCAATAGAAATAAAAGTGCAAATCCTTCAGGATATATGCATACAGATTTACGGTAGCATTATTTGTAGTAGGGGGAAAAAAAACTCGGAACAGCCTGCAATGTTCATTTGTAAAGAAATGTTTTTGTCCATTATGTTATACCCATTCAATAAACATCTCTATGAGCTCCTAGAAAAGATAGATGTGTATGTATTAACTTAGAAAAACAATTTTAATGCACTGTTATTGAAAAAAACAAGTTACCCAATGTATATATTATTTGATCACAATATTATTTTTAACTACATGTCTGAATATATTTTTATTTGTAAAAGCAAAAAATAAAGTAATGGAAGTTTTGAGATTCACGTAAATCAGTACCTAAGAGATTCCATTAGAAAGGTGAGATTAGGGGCAGCACCTGTGGCTCAGAGAGTAGGGTGCTGGCCCCGTATACTGAGGGTGGTGAGTTCAAACCCAGCCCCAGCCAAACTGCAACAAAAAAATAGCTGGGTGTTGTGGCGGGTGCCTGTGGTCCCAGCTACTCAGGAGGCTGAGGCAAGAGAATCGCCTAAGCCCAAGAGCTGGAGGTTACTGTGAGCTGTGATGCCATAGCACTCTACCGAGGGCAACAAAGTAAGACTCTGTCTCTTAAAAAAAAAAATAAAATAAATAAAATAAAGAAAGCTGAGATTGAAAGAATGAAATAAAAATTACCTATTTACATTTGATACTCCTAAACTGTTAGGCTTTTTGCTACAAGTGTGTAATATTCTAAAATTCAAATCCTTGAACAAGACACCCACACACATTGTGGTAAGGAATTGAGCAGAGATGTGTGCAGTCAGTGAATAGAGCACATAAGAGGGAGGGAGTCACTTTTCTAGAGTAGTCAGAGGGTTCAACGTGGTCTTTCGGCTGAATATTGAAAAAAAAATACAGGAATGTATCTTGAATTAATTTATAATTTTGGAACTATGGGATCCATACTTAATCCTACCATTAACTCCCAGAGGCCCTTTGGTAATGCGAGTACCTTCTAATTACCTCTCAGATATCTCTTCTTCTGAAATAAAAGTGACTTTTAAACCGTTTGAAAATAAACTCAAATCACTTGCAATGAGGCAAATTCAAACTAAAATGATATTATATAAATATATATATAATTCAGATTAGAAAATCTGATTATCAGTCTTTATTATCAAAAAATCAGCTGATAACAGCGATTACGATGCATGAAAAGGGCCTTCTCATACCTTGTGAGAGTATATATACTGATACAATATGCGAAGTGTTATTCAGGAAAACTCAGTGAAAACTTAAAATTTGATTCCACATTTTACCTCTAGGATTATATTCCACAAATTTACTTACACGGATATATACATGCATGTGTTCAAAAAGATTTGTGGGTTAGAAACAATGTAAACAAGAAACAAGTAAAATAACTTGGGCACTAGAAATGGTAAAAGCAAAATAAAGCAGAGCCTAGAATGCGGTTTCCACCATCTAACAGGTAATTCTCTCCTACTTTAGCAGGTCCAGCTCTTCTGGGTTGAAACTTAGAACTTGACCTTCCTTATTGACCAACAGCCAGGAGGGAGCAGGACAAAGCCTGCACAGGGAGGGCAGTGTGGATGATGGATGAGGTCATGTCCCATTCAAACTCCCTTTCCCAGGCCAGCAAACCCATTTCCCAGCTGCTATAAATCTCCATAGCAGCTCACCACGGCCTCTTTTCCACAGATTAACCTTAACTAAATAGGAACCACCTCATTCAAGGAGCTCCTTCCCATCCCAGGGCAGCTCACAGCCAGAGTCCGGCCCTTTTTTGTGATATGTAGGGACAACTCTGAGATGTGATTCATGTTCCAGAGCTCCCCAAGTGGCTAAAGCTAGACTCTAAATGAAACTACATTTACGTTCAGGACCTTGCAATATCATACACTCCCCTTACTCCCTTTCTCTTGAGGGCTCTCTGTAGTAGTAAGGAAATGAACCCTGAGATTAGGAAACGGTTATCTAAAGAAATGCATTTGGGAAGGTTAAGCCTCCAGATTCCCTGAACCCTCTGGTCCTGCATAAGTGGGCCAGCATCCCCTCCCATCCCACCCTTGCTTGAAGACGATGTGGGTGACCCAAATGAGTCAAGCCTGCTCGTGAGACAATGCTTCCCCAGCATCTTCCACATGCCCTCCCCACTACAACCCTCAGCTCAGTCAAGGTCAAGTTACAACATGGCCCGACTAAGAAGAATCACACCTGCTTAGGAAGGAGAGGAATCACGCCTTAAAGGATCTGCAACACCTGACTACGTCCACCCACAGGCACCAGGAAAGTAGCCTCGGTAGCCTGAGGATGCTGAGTCAAGAGTGAAGGTAAATCTGGGTGAGAGAGAATTTGTCAGTTTTAGAGATATTCTTCCATGACACGGATTTAACACCTGACAAAATGCTGAGGGCCAATGCTGATGTGCTATTAGGATGACTCGGTAACTTGTTAAAATTAATGGCCCATACCATGTAACATAACCGTGTCAGAATAGCTGTCACAGACTGTAGAGGAAGAGGTGAAAAACTCATTGATAGGCGCATGCTAGAATGGATCAGCTCGCTAAGACCCACAGACCCATAAACTGACTTTATTCCTGGAGAAGACATAAAGGACAGTCCCTTTACCAAGCTATAAGGAACCTTGGTGAGGGAGGCAGCAGTATCACAGACTCTCACAGTGGCTGTCCTCTGCGGTCTGGGCTGAGAGTACAGGATGCTGTTGTGGAGTTGAGCCTGCAACTCAGGTAACAGAGGCCTAGAAGAGCAGATTCAGGGTGGCAGCATTTAATGGTCAGCAGGAAAGGGCAGCAACAAACAGGGTCAGAGAAATAAGCAGGAGAGCCTGACCTGCAGAGAGCTACGCAGCTGGTCACAGGACAGACTTCCTGGGGGCAAGATAGATTACTCAGCCAATGAGAATATCACTTAATAATGTGTAATCTAAAGATGTCAAGGATGAATGAGCTGAAAACTGAGGCCAGCTACCCAATGGAATGTCGTGATCCTGGCATAGAATCCAGTTTTTAGGTAGTTCTCAGCCCCAGAGTCCATCATTTGAAGAAGCAACTGGGTCCCCAGGAGGAAGGTCTCTGAAAAACTGTATCAAATATAATTGATAACACATCCCCCAATCTTCCCTCAGGGATCTACAGATAACCATATGTTAGAGAATATGTTGAACATTTTGAGCTGTCCAACCATGGGTAGCTGATGCTGATACCTGGATGCCCCCCTTAGTAGAGTAAGGTAGTACATAGGGAGTGGGGGTGGAGTTATTATTTTACCACTGTGCCAGCATCTGTATGGTGACTAAGTGTTATTAATTCTAACTCCAAACACTCTCTTTCATCTGCCTTTTCTTCTTTACCCCTCAAAACACTAATTACATCCCCTCTTACATAGATCAACTAAAATAACTTATTGCTTATTCTCCCTGTTGTAACAAGTTTCTCCTAATCACTCAGAATTCTAGCAGAGTTTTCTTAATAAAACATAAAAACTTCTTAAATCCTTTGCTTAGGGACCTCCAATAGCTACCATTTTGCTATACATAAAAAAATATAACTCTTTACCTTACAACGTAAGACCCTTCACAGACTGTTCACGGCTTACTTGTCAGCCTTGCCTCCTCCAGCCACACACCCCTATTCCCTATGTCCTGACCACACAGGGACTTCACCCAGTGCCATTAGCAGATCACCCTCTGAGTTTCTGACAATGCCATTTCCCCACTTGAAAGGCCCTTCCCTTCTTATCTACCTATTCCTTTCCAGGCAATCATTCAGGACTTGAGCCACAAGGAAGAGGAAAAATGCTTCCCTGGGAGACACTGTTTTAGAGACATGGTATCAGAGACTCCTTGATAAACCTATTTAGAACCAAAATCACTTTCTACATAGCAAACTCCTCCTTTAAAATCTAGTTTAGTTATTAACCCTACCCTATTTTCATTCTTATAGAATTAGTCCTGCTTTCACTTGAGTTTCCACATTATTTAATCACAACCTGTATCCTACCACATAAACAGATTGTTATAGGGCTGTCTAATCATCTTTATATATTCCTAGCAATTATCATAGTGCTGAGAAGATACAGCCATCTATACTCTTACTGAATTTAATTAATATGTGCTCTCTTATACTACCAAATAACAAAGTTAATGTGTGTGTAAAATAGATAGGTTTGGTTTTAATCTTTCTCCCTCTGTCCACTCCCACTCCAACCTAACTTTTTGCATTCACACTTGACCTTATTAGAACTACTTGAGTTTTCCATCTTTGATCCTAACATACATCAATTGATAAAGCTTGACCAAACATTGGAAGCCTTTTCTAAAGCAGAAGAAAAAGACATTGTTTTACATGCTTAATTTTTGAAATTGTTATTATAAAAATTTCAAGCCATCAGCAAAAGCAAAGAGAAAATTATAATGAATGTCTTCATCCAACAATTACCAGCTCATAGCACTTTTGTTTCACATATATTCCTACTTCCCATTTCCAGGTTATTTTGAACCAAAGTCTAGATGTCATATTATTTCACTCACTAATAGTTCTCTATGGATATCTAAATATTAAAAACTTTTTAAGAACATAACCACAATATCACTAATCTTTCCTAAAAGGAAAAAAAAGCAGTAATTTCTTCATATCGTCAAATGTTCAGTTTTTGTACCTTAAAAAATCTTAAGTTAACTGCCTCATGGAAGGAAGGCAGAGATAAAGATCTGTTCATTTTTCACCAGCGAGTCATGGCCACAGACAGAGCAGCTTAGTAAATTAAAATATTTGCACAGCATATTCGCTGACAATAAGAAATTAACACAATCGTATTGATTTTATTACCACCTGCCAGCATGAGAAGCAACAAAGAATGGAAGTGAGTTTGCTGGGTCCTGCTCAAAGACATTTTTCAGAGCAGCCCAGAGGGGTGGCGTTCTAACCTGCCCTTCAGCTGAAATCACAATCAAGGGCTGATTACAAGAGAGGAACGTGGTAGTCTTACAGATTTTTGTGCTAAACACCCAATCTCACCTCTTTATTATGTAATTATTAATTGATTACTAGAAACTAAAGCTAATAAAGAAGTGCTAAGACTCTTCCCCATAGGAGTACAATAATGACTCTGAATTATGCAATATTTTAGAAAATGGGTAAAATATCTTATTTGCAATTTAAATACTCTATAATCCTCAAGCTTCTATCTCACCATGGAGCGATAACCACTTTTACAATGGATATGCCACACAATAAGGAATTTATACAAACGTATTAACTCTTTGAATGCTTCCTCACTCGCTTGAGTTGAATGTGACAATGTTGAATCTATTCATCTCTTGCCTTAAATAATATTTTAAAAGTAATTTCATCCCATTAACCATGATTAATTTTTTCTTCCCCTTATGGACTGCATGTTTGTGTCCTACCCTAATCTCCCAAATTTATATTTTGAAACCCTGATCCCCAATGCTCTAGTATTTGGAGATGGGGCCTTTGGGAGACAATTAGGTCATTAGGTCACAAGGGTGGAAATCTAACACTAGAATTAGTGCCATTAAAAGAAGGGACACAAGAGAACTTGCTGCCTCTCCCTCTTTGCCACGTGAGGAGACAAGACAAGGATGGCCATCGATCAGCCAGGAAGTGAGCTCACACTAGAACTGGACCGTGCTGGCCCGGTCAGTGATCTTGGACTTCCAACCTCCAGAACCATGAGAAGTGTGTGTGTTGTCTAAGCTCCCTAATCTATGGCAATTTGTTACAGCGACCCAAACGAAAATGACAATAACACATAAAGTAAGATTTCCACAATAACCAGTGGGGTTATCTTAATATTCTCCTCTTTGGCCTTTTGTGTTGGCACCAAATTGACACAGCTTAAAACACAGCTTTTCAATTAGGAGAATTAGTAAATCAACAGTTAAATAGAAATAAAAATAATACTGGATGATACTGGAAAAGGACAGCCAGAATTGGAACCCAGTCATCTCTTTGCTGTTTAACTAGTTTTACGACTTAAGCAAATCCCTTTCCTGGATCTGACTCCTTCCCTGCAAACAAGTGAGAACATTGGATTAGATCATTTTAAGGGCTCTTTCAGTTAAACAGTTCTTTCTAAACATTACCAGACAATAATAAGCTATCAGAAGAGTCATTAGAATAATACCTTAAAGCAGGGGTCCTCAAACTTTTTAAACAGGGGGCCAGTTCACTGTCCCTCAGACCTTTAGAAGACAAGACTGCGGGCCCCAGGATGAGTTGGCTACTAAGCAGGACAGGCAGTGTCGGCAAAAACACCCAGTGGCCCGATAAATGTCCTCTGCAGGCCACACGTGGCCCACGGGCTGTAGTTTGAGGAAGCCTGCTAAAGTATACTTGGTACCAACCAAAATGAGAATCAGGTTCACTCCCACACGGCGCTAGAACTCTATCTACTGTTCTAATTTGTACATTGGAATAAGAGTTTTCATAGAGAATTTGGGGTTTTGTGACTTGTCAAATGACACACAGTACAAAAACTTATTGACATAAGCTCCAGATAGGCAGCAGGAATTAAAAATCAATACACTTTAAATACCAAGCCTTTTAAATTGATCACTGTACTTGTTTATCTCAGACAGCAAAATGACTGACTTCAGATGCGGAGATTTCCAACTGAGTAGAACATTTTTCCTGATTCTTAGACAAACAAAGTGATTGTTTTTGTTTGTTACTTCTTTTACATGCAGAAGATTTTAATAAGGAAAAATGCAATTCCTAACTCAAGTGTAAGTCATTACATAAAGACAGCCATAGTGACTGTGAATTATACTTACAAGTACACAGGCTCAAAGAGATAGAGTTTATACCCAATTAGGTGGCAGGAGAGAGGAAAGTAGGGAAGTAGGAAAATCTTCACAGAGAGATCAGCCCTATCAAATGAATGACAAAGCAAAGATAGCAACGTTTTCCAAAGAAAGGGGCCAGTGCAAGGAAAACAAGAGAGAAGAGAGAAAAGCAGATAGGCAGGCTGGCCCTACTTTCCATTGAACCTTCATTTCATGTTCACAACCATCTGGACAGTATCATAATTTTCCAGAGGTGGAAACTGAGGTACAGATAGGTTAATTACTAAATTGTCCAAGGTTATACACTCAATTTCTAACTAGCCTAAAGTTACACACGTAATAAAAAAAACCCAGCTTTCAAACCCTAGTCTGAGTTACTTCAAAGTCATATTATACTGACATATTTATTTATTCAAAAGGCATTTATTAAGCACTCACAGGATCAAAGACTACAGTGAAAACTGGTGGTGCCATAGTCACTATCTCCATGGAACCTGTGGGGCTGTTGGGCTGGCTGGGGAAGACGTGGCAAGTTGATGTGCATGATCTCAACCTGCCTCTTACCTCCTGGGCTGGTGTGTGCTCCATGGGGACCACTGCGAATTTATTCTCCTAAGGACTGATTAAACTGCTGGCTAATATTGTTTTTTGAAAAGGACAGTATATTCTTGGGCTATAATTGGGGTATAGCTTTCATATGAAAGCTATAAATTAATTTCATAGTAGGACTGAGTACACTGGATACTTTTTCTTCCATTCTTGAGATACTTTACTGAGAAGAATGTGTTCCAGCCCCATCCATGTAAACATGAAAGAGGTAAAGTCTCCATCTTTCTTTAAGGCTGCATAATATTCCATGGGGAAAGGGGAAAGGGAGGAGAGGGGAGGGGAGGGGGGAAGATGGGTGGAGGGAGGGTAATTGGTGGGACCACACCTACAGTGCATCTTACAAGGGTACATGTGAAGTTTACTAAATGCAGAATATAAATGTATATTGTATAAATACAATAAGAAAATGCCATGAAGGCTATGTTAACCAGTTTGATGAAAATATTTCAAATTGTATATAAAACCAGCACATTGTACCCCATGACTATATTAATGTATACAGTGATGATTTAATTAAAAAAAAAAGAAAAGAAAAGAAAAGCACAGTATAGAAAACCCACCTTCAAACTGAGAGGGAACTGAAAGACCAAAAAAGTCACTCCCACAAGTCTGGATTAATGAGTTAGATGAGATCACTTCAGTTACTTACTAGGGGGTCAGATGAGTTTATCAGAGGTGACTTACTAGGGAGTTAGATGAATTTATCAGAGGTGACTTACTAGGGCAGGCATCCTCAAACTATAGCCCACAGGCCACATACAGCCTGCGTAGGACATTTATCCAGCCCACCAGGTGTTTTTGCCACTGATGCCTGCCCTGCTTAGCAGCTAACTGGTCCCAGAGCCTGCAGTCCGGTCCTCCAACGGTCTGAGGAACAGTGAATTGGCCCCCTATTTAAAAAGTTTGAGGATCCCTGTACTAGGGGGTTAGATGAATTTATCAGAGGTGACTTACTTGGGGGTCAGATGAGCCTATCAGAGGTGACTTACTGGGGGTCAGATGAGTCTATCAGAGGTCACTTACTAGGGGATCAGATGAGTCTATCAGAGTTCACTTACTAGGGGGTCAGATGAGTCTATCAGAGGCGACTTGCTAGGGGGTCAGATGAGTCTATCAGAGGTCACTTACTAGGGGGTCAGATGAGTCTATCAGAGGTGACTTGCTAGGGGGTCAGATGAGTCTATCAGAGGTGACTTGCTAGGGGGTCAGATGAGCCTGTCAGAGGTGACTTGCTAGGGGGTCAGATGAGTCTATCAGAGGTGACTTGCTAGGGGGTCAGATGAGTCTATCAGAGGTGACTTACTAGGGGGTCAGATGAGTCTATCAGAAGTCACTTACTAGGGCACTTATTCCTGGGCAGCACAGGAATTTCTTCCACAGCAGCTCTTGTGAATGTAAAATCCACATATGCCCACCTTGCATGTTGCTTTAAACTTCTTCCCAATGAGTAATGCAAAGGTTTTACTTGTATCTTTACTTGTTCACAGTAAAACAAATCATACAGGTGTGGAACCATCATCACATTGCTGCCAGGCAACCCATGTTATGTTAATGATATTGAAACTTTCTATTACGTGAGGATTTTAGGGTTACCTTGAGTTATAGGATGTGACACCATAGCATGGCCAAAGCCATCAGGGCCACACTGTACTGGCCATTCTGAGGCAACAAAGTGCTGAGGCACCTTTCCAGGGTCCAGTAGTTATCTTGGTGCTGTTGCAGGAAGACAAAGCCCAATGGAGAGAAAGAGCACCCCAACACCATGTTTATAAAAGGAAGGGCTTTATTACCAGCTGGGAGCTTATGGCATAGAAGAATTCCAAATGGCCATGCTCTCCAACTGGCGTGGTCTTTCCCTTTTTATTGATAGTCAAAAAGTTCCACCCCACAGGTACTCTTCCCATTGGCCAGTTTGACTCAAGCAAGAGATGCTATTCCAGCCCCTACAGAACTACAGGATTTCACAGAACTTAGAGTTCCAGGAAGATAGGTTACAAATTCCCAAGAGCTGAGCCAGCATGGAGAGGACCCCACAGGTGTTTCCTTGTGAAGGCCCGTCCTCCTAGACCTCATCCTTCTCCTTGAGAAGACCCGTCCTCCTAGACCTCACCCTTCTCAGGGATCCTCTCTCAGTGCCTGCCTACTCTACCTTACAACAATTTTCCTGAGCACTCCAGGATAGCAGTGTTTCTATTACGTGGTGGGGAACTTGCATTTTTCCCTCACCCATTCTTTACTGAATGTGTTTTGCAACAGTGATTATTCTGGTACAAATGGCATCCAGTACAGAATGGTTTGCAAAAACAGCTCAGAGAAGCTCCTATCTTGAAGAAGCTCCCACTGTCCCAGAAGGAAGGCCTAGACTCAAGCATCCCATTCCTGAAGTTTCCCTCATGGACCTTGGGTACCTGGGATGTTTGCTTAGGAAGAGAAGGGTCCCTGTCTGTTCCCCTTCCCTTTCCCAGAGGGAGTTAAGGGTGCCCTGGAAAGGTGTGAGTGCTCTTCTGCCCCTTGTCTGTTAAAGATCTTAGAAGTAACAACACCTCCTCACAGCTTTCTTCTCCTTGACCTTTTCTTTGTAACAATGCATTCCCCTCATTCCTCATTTTCATTCTGCTTGATGTGCTATCACGTGAAGCAAATTGCCCTTAATCTCAGGGCTCCAAAAGTGAAGATCTCTTTTGTTTTCTAGCATTACAAAACTGACCCATCTTCTCCATCATGATGGAGCCTTCTTAATACACACAGAAATTAGCTTACAGGCAGGACAACTATGCCTTGAGCCATTTCTCTAGGCCTAAAGCAAAGCTTGTCCATTGGCTTTGAACTCTGATTGGAAAGAATATCCAGGCTTTGGGAGCTAGTGATAAAATATGGGGGTGTTTCCAATTTTAGATGATCATTAATAGGGTTGATTTCTACAGCACTTTCTGCTATGGTGCAGTTATTAATTGACTAGAAAACATATTATCTCATATTATCTTTAGAAGAAGAAATACCTTACCAGAGACTTTAGGCAAAGATAGCCTAAACTAAGTATTTAATAAAAGACATACATTGTTAATCTGTCTTTATGGCAAAGATTATATTGTTCATGTCTTTATGTTCCAATTTTTAGGGTGATGGGAGAGGCACCTTATATACATACACATAGTGCTGGTAATGGGAATATAGGTGGCCTGCAGCCTAACAAAAGAATTCATTCAAATTTGCCTGTTTACTCTGTAGAGGAATTTACATCACTTTTAACAATTCTACATACATCTGTTTCTTCCTAATTTATTAATATACATTGAAAAAGGTTGACGCATTTTGATTTCTAGAATTGCACTGGACCTACATAAAATCAAACTCACAAACACTCTTAGCAACTGCCTAAAAATGTCTTGGAGATTATTAGCTTTAAACGTTGCAAAGCTCCGTTTATTTGGCTTCTAATTTTGAATCTATCCCAAATGACAAATTAAGAGCTATCAAACACTGGCTTAGTTTGAGTCCCTCTCAGAAGTCTATCCTTTTATCAAAATAAAATGGGACCCAACTGCTCAGAGACATAAGGTTTGCTTTATCTCAAACAAACATAGCTAGAATATGAGAAATGAAAAAGAAGCAACACTTTCTGGAAAGGCTTAGCATTTTATTACCAGCAAGCATACTTGCTTTGGAAAACCTTTCAACTGAACAATGGTTTGCATTATCCTCAGCCTTCAGTCTTCCTCCAAATCCTCTTTTGCAGGCATTTCTTAGCTCTCTCGACACTGCTTGACAGTTTTGTTATTTTAGTCTGATTTTCTGCAATTTTACTCCTTTGCTGTCTGGATGATTTTATTATTTGCCATATTCTCTCTTTCAGATTGGGAGTTTTATTCGGGTTTTGGCTTGCCAGGGTTTTGGCAAGCTACTGCTATAAAATACAAGAGATTTGGAAGCTATGCAGATGGCGAATGTGGTGGTGTGTGCTTTCATTCACGATGGGCTTCCGTCTTTTTTATAACAGGTGGGAAGAGTGCCAGCTCTTATTTCCTGTGTCTGCTTCTGACATATTTAAGCAAGATTGTGGTAGAGACTTGCAGGGCTGAAGGTTTTTTTAGTTTGGATAGGCTCTGGTGGTTGGAATTTAAAAGAAAAAGGTTCTATTGATACTTAGTGTTAATCTTCTTACATTTGTTTTCTATCTTGGTATGTTTTTAATGACTCCATTTACCATTGAAGTCATCATCTCCTTCCTTTCAAAAGAGTAAAATGATTACCTAATATTTTCTTTTGGTTTTTATTGTTTGTTTGTTTTTCCCTGAGCCAGTACTCATGATGAAAATGAAATTTATTTTTTTGTGTGTGAAAGAACATCTTGCCAAGCATTACCATTAAAATAATAAGATCTACTTTCTCAATTGAAATTTAATAAACTTGTTTCTGGAAATGGCTCCTGGAAAAGAGAAACATTCATTTCAGTTAGTTAGATCCAAGAGCGTAAACTTAGATAAACTATTCCTTTTCAGAAAAAGACAGAACAATTTCACAACACTCTGGGTTAGATATTTATGACACGCTAGTAAACCAAAGGTGTTAAAAATGCAATCTTAGGCAAAAAGCAAAATGGTGTTTGACATTGTTATATACGTATTTCCATCATGTTACTATTGCAGTATAAGAACGAAAAATAATTGTCTTCCCTGTACCTCAGTTTCCCCTGATAAGACTCTTTTGCTCCTAGAGACAGATGCATTGGGGAAAACAAATACTAATTAATTTCTGTATAACCTAACTATATAAGTGTGTAGGAGTATATAGGGGTTTATAAGAATCAGCACTGAAAAACAGTCCTTCACAAATACACCTTCATTAATATAAATTAATATGTTGTATCAACATAAGTTTTATTCTCTGGCATACTATGTTCTGCATATTGATTTATGGGTACCATAAAAAGATACACAATTTTGCTTCTGGTCACACATAAATAATACAACAAATAAGCAAACTGTCTGATTCTAATCTTCTCTATAGCCCTAAATATCATGCCTGCTCTCAACAGGAATATGAACCAGTGGGAATTCAAAATGCACAATTAATGGGGTCCTAACCACAGAAAGTAAAAAGGAGTCTAATGTCCCAGGAGCTCTCCAGTATCTGACCCAGAACTTGGGTGAGGCAATTCTCTACTACAGAAGACTCCGTCTTTGCAAGACATTTGTTTCCTCATCCTGTCTACAAAATGCCGATAGTGCCTTTTTCCCCAGTTAAAAGGTCAGACAAAAAACACCCCCACTACTCCCAGACACTCCATGGATGGCAAGATACTGCCCCCACTTGAGAGGCACTGCACATACAACACTGGCTCACAGGGTCTTCAAACCTAGAACCCAAAGTGACAAAGTTCTGTTACACTTTAAAGAAAGGAGTCCAACTACTGAGTTTGCACATGTTTTAGACAGATTGTTGTCTGTTGTATAGGTTGGCCTTTTGCATTATTAAATATTGCAGTCATTTATATAGCAAAATAATAAAGCAATCACATAAACACAAATATAAGGGAAAGAAAATAAAGCAAAGATCAGTATTTCCTCAGATTCGAATGTTTTCACTGAATGCCTAATTTTGTCCCCTTCTATTTAATTGTATTCACAGCCAAACTGAAGTTGAAATAAGGAGGCTTCAATACAAAGGCTGAAATATACCTGAGATTATGTTATATGTAAATTGGAATTTATGACTATATTATATTATGGGGTAAATACATTATCTGTCACACTCAAGTGAAAATATTACCTAACCACTAGGACAGAAAAAATGATTGTTTATAATGTAATAAAGATAGGTTTCTTGAAGGTTGTGTATTTTTAAGTGGAAACTTACCATAGCAGACTTTTATTCAGCCCTCCATTAATCAAAATCCCTATTCCAAATCAGCGCAGTTTAAACCAAGTTTAGCCCAGTCATTATTAAAACTAAGTACATTTCTCTACAATATCACATTTTATTAAGTAGTTTAATTAATTTTTTTGCAGGACATTCGTGAGAGACACAAAAATAGACTCGAAGAAATGAAAATATGTTCCATGTTCCTGGATAAAAAGACATAGAATTCTAAGGATATTAATTTTCTCTAAGCTACATTAAATTTGATTCAATCCCCAAAAATACTATAATAATTTTGTCTAGAGTTATACAAGTTAAAGTTCATATAGAAAATAACCAAGCAATAATATTTAGAGAGATCCTGCAAAGTCAGGGCTATTGCTTGATTCAGATATTAAACTGTATTATAAAGTCTGTATAATTAAAGTATCTGGTATTGCAATATGAACAATCACACATAATAGTAAAAAAGGGTAGAAAATCCATAAGGTGGATCCCAACTAATGCATAGTGGAATTTAGGATATAATAAACACAGCATCACAAATCAGTATTGAGAAAGTTGTATAGTCATATGGAATAGTATAATGTCGGATCATTCTTCCCGTCACTTATCAGGATAAATTTCAAATGTATCAAAGGTTGAAATGTAAAAAATACAATTATATATGCGCTAGAAAAAAAATGAGTAAATATCTCATATTGATCAGGGTGGGGAATAGTCTCCTAATTATTATTCAAAATCAAGAATCAATAAAGGACTGATAAATTTGTGTACATTTATAAAAGTTGTACAGCAAACACACATATGTACAGAGGAAGAGTAAGAAGGCAAATAATGAACCGGAAAATAAATTATCAATAATATAACCCAGATAAAAGGTTCATTCCCTGAAGAATGCAGAGAGAATTTTATACTTGAGAACAAAAAGAAACATTACCCTATGAGGAAGTTGCAAAGAAAAAATGAAGAATATATAAAGACACCTACCCTCACTCACAATAAAAAAAAAAAAAGCAAATTAAACCTATTCCCAAATACCATGTCTGCCCTATGCAATCACCAAACATCTAAAATTTTGATAGCATATAATGTCATTAGCCTATGGGGAATCAGTCCCTTTCATTCACTGTTGATGAGAATGCAAAATGATACAACCCAAGGAACTTTGATATCTAGTAAAATAGCAGGTACGATTACCCTTAATCTCTGCAATCATTGATAAATACACCGGCAACAACATAAAATTCCACATACAAAAATGGTTCATTGTTAACAGTGTCTGTAACAAGAAAATACTGGGATAAACCAATGTCTATCATGGCTTCTGTGAAATTTAGTGGAGTTCTCCAGCTATAAAAATGAATGAGGACAACCTCACTCTACTAATACATACTGATCACTAGGATAAATTGTTAGGTTAAAAAAGGCTAAGAAATTTTCAAAACATATTGCTAGGTCATGAAATCGGAACTGTCCAACTATGAACCAATAGTTTAGTTCATTGTATCTCAAATAAGAAGGGTGCTAATCATAGTACATACCTAAACTATCTACACAGTCTTGCCATCTGAATGGTAGCTTGTTTATACCAACAGTGAAGAAGCCTGGAGAACAAGTGGCAATGAAATCGCAAATATTTTTCCTAATGAGAAGTGGTCCAAAACCTGGAAGAAGTGGCCCTCAGTTGGTGCAAGGTCTGGTGGCCACAGTGGAGGACAGAGAGTTTCTGAGTCCAGCCTCTGTATTTTGAGCAGCATTCCTTGTGTAACATGTGAAGCACTGTCTTGCAAGAGGATTAGCCTGACTTATTTACCACTCTCAGCTGCTTAGTCACAAGCATCCTCATCGTTTTGTCCAACTGATTGTACTAGACAACGGCTGTAACCAATTGACCAGATTTCATGAAGTTGCAATTGGTAATCCTGGCGCTGGACCACCAAACAGACACCATTAGCTTTTTCTGATGAATATTCAGTTTGGGACCGTGTTTCAGCACTTCATCCGTATCCAAACATTGTGCCAAACACATGTGCTCATCAAAACAAATCCATTTCATTACACATGAAAATACAGTGTAGAAATAGTTCCCCTTTATGTCATTACAGCAAAGAAAGACAAGCTTCCAGACCCTCTTCTGATGCTCTTTTAATTCATGCAGAATCCACCCTTCCAGCTTCTTTCCATTGCTGATTTGTTTCAAAGGGTCCAATATTGTTGGAATACTAACATCAAACCTTGCTGCAAACTCACGTGAAGGTTTAGGTGGATTCACTTCTGATACAACGTTAAGTTCATTACCCACCTTGGTCTCAGCTCTCCCACATGGCTCATGTTCAAGATTTAAATCACCAGAACAGAACTTCCCAAACCGTGGGCGTACTATGCATTCATTAGCCACATTCTTCTCAAAAACTTCATTGATATTTCAAGCTGTCTGCACTGCATTGGTTCCACAAGGTGATTCATGTTTCAAAATAACATGAATTTTTGATTCATCCATGGTTTCACAAAAATTGGTTCAAAAAAATTTGGAAGATAATCATAAGCCAAAATATGCTTTTGAAAGAATGCGGATGCACCTTCACGATAAAAATAAAACGAGAAGTGTCAAAGTGAAATACGAAAGGTATCAACTGTCAAACTTAAGGAAATTGTAATTTATTTATATAAAAGAGAGAGAGAGAGATGTATGTCTATGTGTATAAGCAGAAATACACATGTATTTATACATCCTCACATGCACACATGGGTATATATATATAAATGTATATACGGGTATTACAGAAAACGAAAAGATAAGCCCCAAACTAGGAAAAATGTTACCTATCAGGGGAGGCAGTGATAGAAAAGTTAAACTTCTATTTTGAGTTTTGGTTTTGGAACCTTGTAAATGGTTTACGCGTCAAACAAACACAAGTAAGGATAAATCACGATAAGCATGCTTATACAGAGTGGCCATACAGTTCATGTGCAAGTTTAAATAGTGTGCAATTTACAATTGCACACAAACTTTACCACCACCCTATATTCGAAAAGTAACTGAAGACAGTGAATTTAACTGTATATTATTATAAGTTGGTGACATAACTAAGTAAAAATAATTATGTTGAAGGATTTAAAAACCAATTATTTTCATTATGAAGTCCTAGTGGGATATATTTTAAGGACAAAAAATATATATTTTAAATTGTACTCAGTGGTTTTATTATTAGCAGAAATTCTGGCACTATTATTTTGAAGCTATTAGGAGTATGCCATAAGTAAAAAAGCCAAGTAATTATGTTAACACCACCAGGAATCAAAATTTTCAGATTAAAGGAAAAAGATCTGAATATAAATTTAAAACTTCAAGTAAGTACCTTGTAATCTGAGATTTAACTATCCAATATCCCTGTAAACTCACGAAATAGTTTCTCCATATAAATATGTATGATTTTTCAAGTTTTGCTGAATAAATTGGTCTAAAAGAAATGATAATTCAGTGACATTAACAACCATAGAATCCTCATTTAAGAATTAAACTGGGGTGGCACCTATGGTTCAAAGGAGTAGGGTGCCGGCCCCATACACCAGAAGTGGTGGGTTCAAACCTGGTCCTGGCCAAAACAATAAAAATAAAAAGACTCATAGTTCATAGCTCCTGATAAAAAGAATCAAATTGTTATATTCTACTAAAAGAACAAAGATTCTTTGGAGAAATACTTGGCTCCAGGTCTCAGGGTATTCAAAATGAATCTGACACCTCTTACACCAGAAAAAAAAAAAAAAAACAAGGGAGATTTCAAAGACTGTTAGAGGTGCATTAAAAAAAAAAAAAAGATACAAGGGCAAACAAGCTCTAATGGGTCAAAAATAGAGTAATTTGAACAATAGGAAGAATAATATTGGCAAATAATTAGACAGCAAAAATTTCCTTAAAAATCATTGGTCAACTTTGAGGTTGATAAAATATCAACTCCTCATTCTGCAAATTAATGGATAAAAGCAAATAATCACATCTTTCATCCACTATTCTTACAAAAACTATATTTGGGAGTAACAATATTGTTTAAAGGAAAGTTATCTTTTATAGAAGAATTTCAGCAGAAGGTAGGAAAACACTATGTCACAACAGTATGACCTCTAAGGAAAATGGATTTGGACCATTATGAGGTGAGAGGCTCTGAGGAACCCTGAGACAGAAGTGTGGGGCCAACAACTGTAAAGTCACATGGCTAAAAATGGGCTTTCTCCTGAGGTGCTGATGCACCTCCAGGAGTATCTTCTGAAGGTTTATTTTATTTATTTATTTGCTTTAGAAGGAGAATGTAGTGAATCTGAATCAAATTAAAACCTCAGAAGGAAACTTTACAGGCAACATAAAGAACAGATAGATTAGATAAAGGAGTAAATGATACCACAAAGCAGCAACCAGCCAAATCCAGAATGTGAAAAATTCCTCCTGACCTATTTTGTTCTTCAACCAATGAACATAAAGGGAGAAAAGAGAAGAGAAACTGGAAATTGGAAAAAGGAAACTTACAGATGTTAACCAAGTGCAAGGTGGTACCTGATTTCAATTTCATTCAAATAACTGTAAAGGCATTTTGGTACTTGATATAAGTTGTGATAATAGAAATGTGTATGTATATTTAAAAAGTCATCAGGTATTAGAAATAAATTCTGTCACAGCTAAGGACACAATCAACAAAGCAAATAGACAACCTTTAAAATAGAACGTAATCCGCATGTTACAAATCTGACAAAGACCTCATAATCAGATTCTACAAAGGGCTCAAGAAAATCAACAAGAAAGGAACAAACACCCCCATTAATCATGGGGCAAGACATATGAACAGAACATCCTTCCAAGAAGACAGATGAATAGCCAACAAACACACAAAAAAATGCTCATCATCCCTAAGCAACAGAGAAATGCAAACCAAAACCTCCCTAAGATATCACCTTATCCCAGTGAGAACAGCCCACATCACAAAGTCCCAAAGCTACAGCCACTTGTGTGGTTGTGGAGAGAAGGGAACCCTTAAGTGCTATTGGTGGGATTGCAAACTAGTATATCCTTTTTGGAAAGATGTATGGAGAATCCTTAAAGAGCTAACATTAAACCTCCCGTTTGATCCTGCAATGCCAATACTGGGTATCCACCCAGAAGAAGTCATCTTGGCATAAGGACATTTGCACTAGAATATTTATCATAGCTCAATTCACAATCGCAAAGATGTGGAAACCACTCAAGTGCCCATGAAGGGATTAATAAACTGTGGTGTATGTATACCATGGAATACTATTCAGTCATAAAAAAGATGGAGAGTTTACGTCTTTTGTATTTACGTGGGTGGAGCTGAAGGACATTCCTCGTAGTAACTTATCACAAGAATAAGAAAACAAGTATCCAACATACTCAATACTAATTTGAAAATAGTAGATGAACGACTACCAACTCACACAAGAGAAAAACATGATACAAGAAGGGGGATAAAATGAGAAAGACAGTTTGGGGCTCGGCGCCTGTGGCTCAATCGGCTAAGGTGCCAGCCATGTACACCTAAGGTGGCGGGTTCAAATCCCCAGCCCGGGCCCACCAAACAACAATGATGGCTGCAACCAAAAAAAAAAAAATATGGCCAGGCATTGTGGCGGGCGCCTGTGGTCCCAGCTACTTGGGAGGCTGAGGCAGAAGACTCGCTTGAGCCCAGGAGTTGGAGGTTGCTATGAGCTGTGATGCCCTGGCACTCTACCCAGGGGGATAGCTTGAGGCTCCGTCTCAAAAAAAAGAAAGACAGTTTGGGAAGCTTCCACCTACTGGGTACAATGTCAGAGTGTAGGACACACCTCCTGGGCGCAGGACTCAACTACAACTCAGACTAACTCAAAACACAAACAATGGAGCCTAATTGTACCCTTATGGTAATCTAAAATTTAAAAAAAGAAGAAGAAATTATGAAGTTATGGTTTGGGGGATTTGTTTTTATAAATATTTTCCAAAAAATGGAGAAGATAGTGAAAAAAGACTACAAAATGTTGGCGATGCCGAGGCTGCAGAATGGGTCCTTGGCAGTTGATTGTATTGTTTGCTACTTTTGTTTGAAAAACATCATGATGACATTGTTTCATCTAGTGATTCCAGTAATTTCTATTTTCTATAACCACTAGTTAACTGCTCCTTGTGCAAGCATTACCTGAACTGTATCTGTGTGCACAAGATTCATATGACATAAATTGCTACTGGTCCTTTTGCAAGTGACATTTATTCTTTTATCAGACCTGGTGTATTTATAGGCAGAACTTCAACATATTCTGCTTTGTATGCTTTTTTAATACATTGAATTAGTACATATGTATTTTCTATATTTTCTTTGCAGTGAAAATAAATGAAACACAGTTGTGCTTGGGAAGGGCCTCTGATCTTATTTGACATTTGATCCAGCAGTTCCCAAGCTGGATCCTGGGCCTTTGGAAGATGACTGAGAAAATCCTGCCAACCATGAAAAAAATTTTACGTGTAGCCTATATAATGTTTTATACATATAAGTACTATTATATTAAAACGTTGTGGAGGTATTATATGGCTGATTAAATAAAATCTCAATTAATAGATATTTAAACATGAGGACTCTTCTTAGAAAAGGTTATGCACTTTTTTTACGTTAGAATGTCCTAATTCTTGGCAATAGTGAGCACCTCTGATGACTTAGTTCTATTAAACACTATTCAGGATTGAATTTTCAGCAGGAGTGATTTGTTAGTTTGTTTGTTTGTTTGAGGAGAGTAATCTCCAAAGAGTACCTATTAAGAGAAGAAAAAAATATATTTTTTGAGGCCTCACCATAAGTGGCCCTTCATTATCCTCTGAGATTGGCTTCTCCCTGTAAATGTCCATAGACCCAGAAACCCCACTCTAGTCCTCGTAAGTGGAATGACCTGCGAATGAAACCCCCTAAGCTTATGTTAACATAGTGACTCTTGAACCCTGGGAACCTTTTCTCCCTAATACATTAAAACGCAAAAATACTATCCTTTTTATGTTGTTAGGATAATTTTGTAAATGTCAGGATAATGCGTAAACCAAGAGAGACACAGTATAGCTCATACCGATAGAGAAGATGGCACAGAATTGTGCTTCTTGTAGCATTAACTGAACCCCTGCTGGATTTTACATAAACCTGGTCTCTAGAGTGATGATAGAATACCTTAGGAACTGGACTGAGTGAAGGGACTATGTGGGAGCCCTGTGGCCTCCACCTTTGACGAGCAGCTCCATATTTATGATTATCTATTATTCAGACCAGACGTAACCCTAATTATTTTTTCTAGATGCATCTTAACTATTTTGTCAATATGCACCATGAATGGTCTATACTGTCCTTAAGGCCAAGATACTTAAAGATTCTTTTTACTTACATAGTCTCTTCCAAACATTTTCCTTTTCTTAAGACGAACATTTTCAAGTATAACTATAAATGCACAAAGGCATAAAGCTTTACCAAATAAAATGCTAGATTCCTGTTCTTGTTACTTTGTCTTTTATGAACTGTTAAATAAAACACCTGTGTGGGGGTGACTCCTGCGTAATGTTAGAAAGACTATAACTGAGGCCAAGATGATGTTGGGACCAAAAGCCAACAGCATCATTGAAGTCACGATGAGGCCCGGAAAATGTTTAACGAGTAAGGTGAAGTAATGAATCTATCATTATATAAAAGAAACTTGAAATCATGATGGTGGAAGGATAACAGAGATCCAGATTAATGACCATCCTGGTTTTCTGTTTTATACTTGTTTTCCTTAAACTAGTCTCTGCCCCTTTATATGCTTGTTTTTCTTTGATAGTAAAGAGTAAAGAAATCCATTACCAGAAAATATTTCTACATATAAAAGTGCTTACTTTATATATGAAGAACCAGTTACTCTATTCTTAATGTTGGCTGTACCCAAAGGAATTTTTAATATTTAATATTTATAGCTAAATGTATTTAGGATCAGAGATGGAAGGGAAATATTTATAGAGAAGGAGCCAATGATGAACTCAGTACCAAACCCCCAGGTTTTGCTTGTAATAACCAAGCCTCTGGGTCACTTTTATAAATCTGATACCTGTAAATTCAGAGGTAAAATGAATAGAGGGATAAAGAAGAGTAACACGAACCCAAGATTAAAACGACTACCTAAGAGACCAGTTCAGATAGATTAGTTCCCTTGTAGCAGTTATGGATGACATTTTAAAGAATAAATAGACCAATATGGAATAACATAAAGCAAGAAAGTGTCATCTGATGGAGGTGACACTTAGGTTTTATTATGGTTTTGTTTTTCTCTCTGAAGTACAAACTCTCTGCTCATACCCCTATGTGTCATAACGGACTCAGCCAATAAATTGGCTTCCATAGAAGTTCACTTTGGTTTCTTCATTCGGAAAGTAGAAAAATGAAAGGACAGCTCTTCTTTACTACCAAACCAACAGAACCTATTTTCTGAAAATTAAAACTACCCCCTCCCTGAAGGTAAAGTACTATAGGAGGTCTAAAGCTATGAGTAAATAAAGACTAAGTATGATTTTAGAAATAAAAGTATCTCGTGGAAATCATTACCTTTGTTATCGGGCCATTCAGAATTTCTTGGTAAAGAAATGAAATAATCAATGTTATTAATTTTTCTTCCTCTTATTTTTTTTTAATTTTATACAGAGCCTCAAGCTGTCACCCTAGGTAGAGGGTCATGGCATCACAGCTCACAGCAACCTTCCTCTCCCAGGCTTAAGCCATTCTCCTGCCTTCACCTCCCAGGTAGCTGGGACTACAGGTGCTCACCACAACGCCTGGCTATTTTTTAGTTGCAGCCGTCACTGTTGTTTGGTGGGCCCGGGCTGGATTTGAACCTGCCTGCTCATGTGTATTTGGCTGGCACCTTAGCTGCTTGAGCCACAGGCGCTGAGCCTGTTATTCCTCTTTTAATTAAAGGATAACACACTCCTCTTTTTATTACACCATGGTATGTAACTAACAGGGCTAGATACAGAATAGCTATTGACTACATAGCCATGGAGTTATTAATTGATACACTGAAACTCACACTAGAATCTGTGCCCCTTTGCCTTGGCATCTATAAAATGTTCCCCAGCTACTCCCTTCATCTCAGCTAAGAGGATGGATGTGTGAACGTACTAAGAATAACACTGTTGATCCAAGGTCTTTAAGCCAATACAGAAAATCTAACGAAAAGCACCCCAGAGTTTGAGTCAGTTAAATTTGCTTTGATGAAGCTATCTATCCACTAGGAATGGATTATCAACGCTGTTGATAATGCCCAAAGCAGGTTCATCCAAATATATGTGATTATTCATTTTTTTGCTAAGACCAGCCTTTCCTTTAAAATAGATATACTCTGAAGAGGAAACTTCATCCAATATTACTACATTTAGATGAAAAGTCACAGACCAAATGAGCATGAAAGCCTCTTCAAAAAATTAACATAAAAATAGATGAGCCTTTTGGGGTCAGGATGAAAAAATACTAGTAGGTAATACAGATAAGTAAAATGAAATACTCCAATTGTAAAATAAAACAATAGAGCAATGGCAACTAAAAACCACCAGGCAGTGGTAGAAACAACAGTTGTGCTGAGACTGTAAACGCCATCCACAGGGCTGCATGACTCGGCTCTCACATGGTGGCCATGAGGATGCTTGTTAAAGAGAAGACAAAAGCTTATTTGAATCTCTCAATTTTTAAATATTAGAACTGTTCTAACACTATGAACCGGGTAGCCTAAAAACAATAGAGATTTAGTCCTCACAGTTCTGGAGGCTGGGAAGTCCACAGTCAAACGCCAGCATATCCAGTGTCAAGGTCCAAGTTCTGGTTCCAAGATGGTATCTCTCCCTGTGTTCCTACATAATAAAAGGGCCAGAGGACTTATCCAGGGTCTCTTTCATAAGGCACGAATTCCATTCATGAAAGCTCTACCCCATGAACAAATCATCTCCCAAAGGCCTTACCTCCTAATACCATCACTAATTAGCTTTCAATATATCCATTTGATAAGTGGGGGCACAAACATTCAGATGATAGCACCAACGAATTCAAAAACCATTTAGGTCATCATTACAACCAAGGGAAACATTATTTGTTTTGAAGAAAGTATAATCTTTGCTTCAGGTCTCCTGAAATGTTTGCATTTTAGATATTAGCTTTGGAGATCTATGAGGGGCAAATTATGACTACTCCAGGATAAGTTTAATTATATAATTGGGAAAATAATTTTTACATTTTAAAAGCCCATTGTATTTGAAATAATTCCTGAAAGAGCAGTGATTTTCAACTGGTGTGCCATGAGAGGAACTTGGGTGTGCTGTGAAAATTTTTAAAGATCCTGAATGAAATCATTTTCCAAAGAAGTTGAAAGCACAGTAAGCATATCTTTTGTTTACTTTTGTCTGAGGAATATAACTTCTGTGTGGCATAGAAGTCTAAGTACAGGTTCAAGTATGCCATGAGATAAAGAAAAAGTTGGAAAACGCTGTGATGGAGAGTACTGGTTACATTTTAAAGGTAATGCCAACCAACCTCGGGTGATCCAAATTGCACTTTCCTTAGTGTTAACACTGTCATATCTCAGAATTCTTCCTACACTGGTCGGTGTCTATTTTTTCCCATTTCCTCTGCACCCATATTACTTAATAAATATTTCCCAGGGTAAAATTGTTTCTTGTCTGAGCTCAGGAACATGTGAGACTGCTCAGATCAGCCCCTAGGATCCCAGAGTTGGCAGGGCTGCAGCCCCCTAAAGAACACTGGTACCTGTCTTGCTACAAAATGACCGCTATACTTACCCACATAGATGTTGATTCCACTTACTTTCTTTCATCTTTTCTTTACCCCATTAGCCAAATATTTTAACGTACCTATAATTTTAGCATCAGGTCTCTAACTAAACTCAGCCAAGACCCCTCACCACCACATGCCACAGGGAAGCCCCAGCTATCCAGTCAGCAGACCACCAGCCCCTGCACAGACCACCCTCTATAGCCATCCCGGGTCAGCCGGGCCTCAGGCTCAGTTGGGATCCATGGCTGCAGGGGTAGCTGTGGGGCACATCGTGGGCAGCCCTGTGCCCAAAGCCTTCCTTGGAGGGTAGCTCAGAGCCCACCCTAACCTCGCCTGCTGCCCCTGAGCCCCTGCAGGACCAAGCAGTTGCAGATTGCTCAACCACAGTGACCAGTCCCTGTGTGAGGGGATCAGCAAGGCCCTGAAGGACAATCATGGTCTGAGCTCCCTGTCCTGAAGAGATCAGCACAGACCCGGGGCAGCCCTTATCCGCTACCACCCCTCACCAACAGCTGGACCATGACGCCAGATTGCACGTGCAGCTGGGGTTGGGAGTGAGGATGGGGTTTCTCATCCCACAGATAACCCAAGACATAAAGGTGCAATTAAAAGAGATTGCTGTAGACCACACACACAGTAGCATCAATTTGAAGTCACTGATGAGGAATAAAGGACTGTAGACACTTAGAAAAATGAGGCTCTCATGAACATGTGTGAAATTAATATTTTTAAACATTATATCATCGTTAATTATAGTAAAGATGAAGACTAAAAAGAAATAGAGAAATTACACAACCTCAGAGCACAGAATATTGTACAACTAGCAAGTAGCAGATGTATTTTAGCTGAAATTCAAATCTAGTTACAGAAAATTCTAAGACTGGAGGGACATTAGGAGTCATCTGATTCCAAACCACTATTTTATACCTGAAACAATAGAGGTTCACCAAATAAAATCATCAACTAACGGAAGGTCTCAAAAATAGGTGAAGTAACTTAGTGTCTAATATATGAGTCACTTTTGGAAGCTTTAGCAACCGTTCTTTAGCATACTATTGAAGTGATCCTATAGCCAGGACATTACCCTGTGGACAAGCGAGCTGGGTCTATCCATCATTAAAAAGTTCTTGCCATTAAATGACTAAGTGTACACAGAATTTTGAGAGATGCACAAAACAGTTCTGTTCTTCTGCCTAGTCATCCCTTTGTTTGTCTAGCGCCTGCCTCAGCCAATATAAGATAAGCTCCTTTTTAATATACATTTTATTTCAAAATATTGAGGGTACAAATGTTTTTGATACACGGCTTGAGTCAGGGCTATAAATGTGTCCAGCACCACCCCCCAATAACATTCCTTTTTCTTCTCATCTCCCCAACTCTGTTTCCCATATAGTACTCTCAGACTGGTCACTTCTCTGCCTAACACAGAGTCCCTTTTGGGAGGCATGGCTGCTGTCCCAGGCTGCCATTAAGGCACCCCCAGGGAAGTGGCAAGAGAGGGAGCTGGCTCAGAACTGCTACATACACAGTATTTGGAAAACAGTAATCTCCTAAATAGGATGAGATGGCAAGTGGAGTCTAGGAGATAGATCAAAGCTTCATTTCTCAAGCAAGTACAGAGTGGCCATAAAGTTCACGTGCAATTCAAAATTACACACAAATTTTATAGCCATCCCGTATTTTGTTAATGAACAAGGGGAGGTTTGCTTATGGTGATTTACTGTGGTTTGGGGAACGGGAGCCAGAAAGCATTATGCATGTGCTAAAACCGTCACCCTTTCAGTCCTGCTAATAGAGGGAGGGCAATCCATTCAGGTCCCACCTACAGGAGGAGAGAATGAAGGAAGAACGGCCCTTTCAGGCCTAATCCCAAGGTGAAACAGCTACTAGAGAAACTAATCTTTCTCGTGCAAATATCATCTATCAATTTCTGTACAACTCTGGCATATTATACTAAAAGAATCCTTTGTTTTTCCTTTCTAGCAAAAGCTGCCTGTATTGTTCTATCTCTGTGTAGACTATGGCCCCAGGAAAAAGATGGAAAAGTGTCTTGTTCTTGGAGGAAAAGGTGGAGAAAAAAATATTGGTCTCACTACAGTAGAAATAACATATGCCAAATCCATCAAGCACACCACACCACACAACCAGGGGAAACCCCATATTGGCCCATTGCTCCTGAAAAGGTTTTCTCTAGTCAAGTGGTGACAGGAGCACATTTGTAAATAAATTACCAAGTAGCTTTTGGTTTGTGTGGGGAAGAAGGAAGGGATTGTCTCCTGGAAACACTTTTATTGTTTTTTAAGAAGTAGAATAACATTTAGCTCTGTTCAGAAAACAGAGCTCTTTTGGGGATCTTAACAAATTTATACCCCTACCTCTCACCTCTTCCTCCCTGGTGTATTTCACAGGCAGCTTTGCTAACGGACTGAACGACTACAAATAGACTCTGTCACTTTAGAAATAGGGTTGTCCTTTTATAGGCAGATTGATGGACTAGGTGCCAAGTTTTTAGAACTGTAGCATGACTGGGGCAAACACTGTTACGATAAATCCACTATTGACGGATGTCCAAGCCAATCTAGATGTTTCTATGTATCAAATTGCCTTTATCAAATCATAACTCCAAAGCTCAGGATATAGAAAATCACTAACAAGTTCAAGGAGGGGATCATGCCTATAATTTATCCTATTAGGGTACATGTGAATTTGTCTAAAGTTTGAATATGAATGTCTTAACACAACAATTATGAGAAAGACATGATGGCTATGTTAGCCAGTTGGATGAGAGTTTTCCAAACTGCATATGGAAGCAACACACTGTATCCTATGATAGAATTAATGTACACAATTATGATC
>CAUYQV010028038.1:0-19173 GCA_963574575.1 Galagoides demidoff | reverse complement strand
CACATCTACCTCTCTATTTTTGTGCCAGTACCATGCTGTTTTGATCACTATGGATTTGTAGTATAGTCTGAGGTCTGGTAGCGTGATTCCTCCTGCTTTGTTTTTATTCCTGAGTAATGTCTTGGCTATTTGAGGTTTTTTATGATTCCATATAAAATGAAGTATTATTTTTTCAAGATCCTTAAAATATGAATGGAGCTATAATGGGGATTGCATTAAAATTATATATCGCTTTGGGTAGTATGGACATTTTAACAATGTTGATTCTTCCCAGCCATGAGCATGGTATGTTTTTCCATTCATTAACATTCTCAGCTATTTCTTTCCTTAGAGTTTCATAGTTCTCTTTATAGAGAACTTTCACATCCTTAAACTCCTAAATATTTCATCTTCTTTGGCACTACTGTGAACGGAATAGAGTCCTTGACTGCTTTTTCAGCTTGGCTGCTGTTGGTATATATAAAGGCTACAGATTTATGAGTGTCGATTTTGTAACCTGAGACACTGCTATATTCCTTGATCACTTCTAGGAGTTTTGTAGTAGAATCCCTGGTGTTTTCCAGATATACTACCAACGTATTAGCAAGAAGAAAACGAGTGATCCCATCTCAGGGTGGGCAAGGGACTTGAAGAGAAATTTCTCTGAAGATCGGCGCACAGCCTACAGATATATGAAAAAATGCTCACCATCCTTAATCATGAGATAAATGCAAATCAAAACTACTTTGAGATATCACCTATCTCCAGTAAGATTAGCCCATATCACAAAATCCCAAAACCAGAGGCTGGCATGGATGTGGAGAAAAGGGAACACTCCTACATTGCTGGTGGGAATGTAAACTAATATGTTCCTTTTGGAAAGACATCTGGCGAACACTTAGAGAACTAAAAATAGACCTGCCATTTGACCCTGCAATTCCTTTATTAGGTATATTCCCAGATGACCAAAAATCGCATTACAACAAAGACATTTGTATCAGAATGTTTATTGCAGCCCAATTCATAATTGCCAGGTTATGGAAGAAGCCCAAGTGCCCATTGATCCATGAATGGATCAACAAACTGTGGTATATGTACACCATGGAATACTATGCAGCCATTAAGAAGGAGACTTTACGTCCTTCATGTTCACATGGATGGAGCTGGAGAATGTTCTTCTGAGCAAAGTATCACAAGAATGGAGGAAAAAGTATCCAACATACACACCCCTATTATGAAGCTAATTTATACCTTTTATATGAAGGCTATAACCAAATAGCTTAAGAATGTGGGGAGGGTGGAGGGTGAAGGGAGTGAATGGGTGGAGGGATAGGGATTGGAGGGACCACTTCGGAGGTTTATCTTACATGGGTACAAGTGAATATCTCTAAGAGTAGAATGAGAATGTTTTAAAACAATGACTGAGAAGATGACATGAGAGCTGTGTTGATCAGTTTGATGGAAGTATTTCGGATTGCATGTGAAAACCCCACACTGTACCCCAGAAGTGCATTAATGTACATAGTTACCATTCAATAAAAAAAAAGAAAAGGACAAAAAATACCATTATATCTAATAGAGTAAAAAGAGGGAAGTGGAGTAAAGAAAGAAAGGAGAAAGACAAGAAAAAGTGAAGGGATATCTTAGCTATTCCAGAGGTGATTATCGTGGGAGAGATGAGAAAGAGAGTCTCTGTCCAAAGACAGAATATGCTGGAGTGAAATATGGAGAGACAATAAATGAGGCTAAAACACTATAACCAAAAAATACAGGAGTCCTTGCTCTTGATGATAGTAAAAACAGAAGTTAAGAAAAGAACCAACCATACAAATAAACAAGAAATAAAACACTCAATACACAATATCAAAAAGCTCTAAATAACCAAAAATAAGCAACCTTAATGATAAATAAAGGAAAGAATAAAAAGAAAGAAAGAAAAATAAAATACTAATAAGAAGAAAAAGAAAAAATAATAAGTAAACAAAATAAAGAACTAAATATGTGTGTGTGTGTGTGTATATTATATATACTTAAAAGCATATGTATATGTGGTGGGAGGGTCCAACTTTTATAGGAATGTATTTGTGTTGCAATATATTGCTGGGACATCAGGAGGTACTGTAGTTTTAGGGGATGGACAACACAGCTGATAACCTGTCTCTAGATTCTAGGCATAGACCAGATCCCCAACTTAATTATCCACAGTGATAGCTTGATTATTTCCCCAGCATTCAGGTTCCACCAGGCTGGGAACTCAGATCTCCCCAGAATCCTTTAAAGGCAGGTCTGAACAGTGCCCTCAGACAACAGTTCTCGTGGGGTGCTGGAGTCCCTGGCCCTGTCATGATTAGAGGTCTGATCCTAGCAGACGGAACTCAAATGGCTATGTCCTTGTAGAAGGCCTACCCTCATGACCTTTCCATAAAGGCTGACCCCTTACTTCCAGGACCTTCCCAGAACGGCCATCTCTACCGCTGCCAAACCGGTGGAAAATTCACTCCAACCAGCCCTCAAATCCGGTTGCTAAATACTCTTCCGGTTCACCCACTCTTCCAGGCAATCCACTCAAGGCACTTCCCCTGAGAACCAAGAACTGCGTAAAGGCTTCCTCGCATCCCAGACCTCCACAGCTCCCACCAGCAGCTCTCAAGACTTGCCTAGTGTGTCAGAGCTCCAACCCGCCTTCTCTACCTCAGGTACAGCAACCAGCACCCTGCTGCCTCACAGTGCACCGCAAGCCACAGCTCCAAGCAAACTCTCCTCACCTAACGCAGCCCAACTAACTCTCATTATCTCAGTTACTCTAGGAGAGCTCCGCCTGAGAAGTCTTCCTGATTTGCCATCTTGCTCCGTTCCCCAAGAGGCATCCAGAGTTTTACACTCTTGAGCTTGTTTTTGCACAGCTGAAATAGAAATAAAGGACAGCCTTAAGAATGAAGGAATATTTTGCTATAATAAAGGAATAAGCACATTAGATAAACTAGAAGTAGCTTATTTGAAAAAGTAAAAACCTTTACTTTGGTCTTACTTTTGTTGTTACTTTTTCTCTTCTATAAGAGAGTAGAGCAAAACTAAATCTAACCAAGGAGAGAAAGAAAATATTTCCAAGCACAAACTTACACTAAATCAATATTTTTTTATTTATATTTTCAAGACAGAGTCTCATTCTGTCACCCTGGGTGGAATGCCCTGGCATCATAGCTCACAGCAACCTCAAACTCTTGGGCTCAATAAATCCTCCTGTCTCAGCCTCCTTAATAGCTGAGTCTTTAGGCACCCACCACCACGCCCAACCAGTTTTTTTATTTTTAGTACAAATGGGGTTCTTGCTCTTGCTCAGGCTGGTCTTGACCTCCTGAGCACAAGGGATCCATCTACCTCAGACTCCCAGAGTGCTGAGATTATAGGCATGAGCCACTTCACCCAGCCATCACTATTTCTTTTGTTATCAAAATTTTGGCCAAAATGAAATTATAAGAAATCTTCTGTTCTATAAGCTATCTTAAATTTTAAAATACTTTTAAAATTTCAGAATACAAATCAGCAAGAAATATGAGATAGGCAAGATTTTTAAAAAATTTAATCCTCAAATCATAGTGTAAAATTCAGAGTAAAATAATTACCTCAATCGGAAGATTAAATAAAATCCACAGAAACACACACTCTCACACAATCCACTCCATCTACAGGACCAAAGAACAGAAAAATACACTTAAAAGAAAATATCTGACATAAATTACACCATAGTTTTCATTTTGCTCAATAAATTTCTAACAGAAATTAAAACCACTCTGTGACCAACTATAATCTATATTTTTTATAGTGCTTGCTCCAAGAACACCTTTCGATACTCTAACTTCAAACTACCTGATCTCTAACATAATGCAAACTTTATTTCTGTTAAATTAATGTTTGAGTAAAAAATAAATCATTTGTTTCTTTCTCAGGAGGGTTTTTTCACTCCAATTGTCAACATAAACAACACATACTTAGTCTTTTGTTCTCCAATAAAATAGCTGTTACCCACCCACCCCCTCAAAAAAAATTCATTCTTAGCATTTTTCTCTTCAATGGTAGAGATCAAATGTCTGAGGTAGTTTTACTTACTATTTTTCATTTGCTTAACCTCATCCATTTCCTCTCATTTTTTACCCTGTTCTGAGTCCAAGGAACTGAACCCCACTGACTGCATTCCTAGCTGGTTCATACACAGGTGGAGACACCAAGGCAGGGACCAGAGTACAGGAGGAGAGGAATGGTCTACATGCTTTTCCCAGCTTCCTTTGTGCTTTGAGCTCTATCTCTGGCTGCTACCACCTGGATCCAGTTTTCACTGGATGTTGAGAAACTTTTGGAAGATTTGGGCATTTGAATCTCCAGTTTAAAGTTATCCTGGTAAGTATCTACTGTCACTCTAGGGAAGGCATAGAAAAAAACTTAAGAGTATATATCTCCCCCTTCATCAGTGAACTCTGTGTCCATGAACTGGCTCAATTCTGGGAAGTTAGTCAAAGACTGTGAATTGTGACTATCATGATCCTTTTGAGTTTCTGTCCACCATATTCAATTTTTCCCATTAGTTGGATCAAGTAAGACCTACTAGGCTGCCTCCTGGATATTATCTGATCTACCAAATCATAAGGCTGAACACAAGCTCTAGTTATTCCATTTCTAAATGGGGATGCTATGTATGAGACAGGCCCTAAACAAGTGCAGAATAGACATAAAAACTTCATGAACAGGTCTCCTAGACTTAATCTTGCTGCTTCATGGTTTTTTTCTCAACTCACATCTGTGACATAGTGGGAAATTCCTTATAATCATTATGACCAAGTATCTGAAGAAGAAAAAAAAAATGCAGGCAATTTTTTGCTTTCCTCACATAGATCTGTATGATAAGTTGGTGGATATAACATAATACAACCTATTCCAGAGTGAACTTGATACACAGTCATGATGTAAAATGTTCCCCAACAGCAATAATGTTGAGCATGCATTTGGCTATGCACATTGTTCTGTAGCATAAATAATTTGAGGTATGGATTTATGCCAAATAACGAACATCGAATAATTGCCTGATAGGTTGAAATAAGGTGGTCTTTGGAAAGAGTTCTGGGTCATATCTCTTAGAATAGGCACACAGTGTATAAAAATTTGGCGTTAAATGAATGGCAGAGGATGCTCTCAATAATCAGATGCACGAGAGGAACTCATCTGCTAAATACCAAACAACCTTTCTCCAGCCTACCCAGCAATGCCTAATGATCATAAGCATAAATTTGTCCTCTTCAGGGCCAATACAAATACAGCTATGGACGATGCTGAGTACCCTCCCTGCCACCAGTAGCTATGGGCACAGAGCCCCCAGCATGGCATCATTTCTTGGGGTGGTCAGGAGAGATTGAATACTACCCACTCATCTGGTGGCAAGTTGATTATTTTGGCTTTCTTCCATTAAAGAGGAGCAATAATTAGTCCGCCTGTGGATTGATACTTAGTAGAGAAATAGATTTGCATGTCTTCATAGCTTCTGGCAACAATGTAATCTCTTTGGAGAGTGACTTATTCTCCACAGTGTATTCCAGGAAGAGATTATTCTGAGCCAGGAATTAACAAAACATTCACTTCCTGTCCCCCACAACTTTGGATTTGGCAGATTTCAGGATACTAGTTCTAAGGGAGAAAACCTTCCACAAGGGAATAAAGCCACAGTGCCATTAATGGAGAGGCTGCTTTCAGGTCATTTTCAGCTTTTCCTTATTGAACAAGCAGGAGATTGGTCTCTGTTAATAACAGGAATTTGGTTACTGCTATATAATGTATGGGTGAGGAATTCTGTCCCTGACATCCTGGATATTCTTTGGTATACCTCTTACTATTCCCATGACTGTTAATAAAAGTCAATGAAAAGCTGTGACAAAACAGAGTCTTGTGAGCGAAAGACTTATGGAATTGAAAAGAAAATGAAGGCTGATTAAAACTTAGCCTTGAGGAAAGGATCAAATCAAAGCTAATTCTGTTTATTCCCATTATTAAAACCCTTTGAATGGATTAAGGTAGAACAAGGACAAATCCTTTCAATTGGCAAAAATAGCTCAGAGAAAAGAGATTAAAGGTATGGATCTCCCCCCTCAGCCTGATTGGTCTAAGGCCTGTAATTAAGTTGAGAGAAAGAAAGCACACAGCAAAAATCAAACAAATCCCCGAGGTATCCATTAAGGAAATGAGTGCCATCTATAGTTTCCCCTGTGAGACAGCCTCCCCTCACCCCCCCAAAAAAATCAAACAAATGCTGTAAGTCTAGGAAATACATCCAGAAAGAATTCTGGATGTATCCATACACATAACTAAGTCGAACATTGGAAAAGCTGTTAAGGTTTTAAGAGAGTTTACTGCTGCAGAAATCATAGATAGGGATCAAAAACCAAAAATGTGCCCATTCAAGAACTAAAATGGCCCTTGATCCCTAAGGTTCTGGCAGGCTGGGAGCAGGCTGGGAAAGCTGCTTGTCCTCCAATGAAGATGCAGCATCATGGTCTCATTTCCAATTCATGTATAGCCAAGAAGGAAATGAAAAAGGAATAAACAATCAGAAGGATTAGCTAAGGGCCAGGGGAAAAGTTAGAAGTAGGGGGGGCATCTTCTAAGAACCAGAATTACTGTCTGAATGACAACCATTCTCCACTGCCACCACCACCCCATGGCATTTGCCTAACGTGATTTTAGAATTTCTAAAGTTTGGTGACTTTTCTGTATTGCCCACTTATCTTATCCTGATAGTGAGAGTTCCCTGTCCCTGTTCTATGGTTGTACATGTCAAGGTTGGGGACAAACGGTAACCTGGCAGGTACACAGATCTCCCAACAGAAAGGATGGGCATCTGAATGAACTGACACTTGGCATCATTAGGATGTCATGGACCTTAAAGTTAGTCCATGTTTGTTGTTGTTGAAGAGAGAGAAACTCAAATCCTCAGTAACAGAAGGGAAGACTGTTGAGGTCATTAGGCTATTCATCAAATCAGTTTTCCTCTTTTGGGGGCACATGGATCAGATTATACTTCTTGGCTAACTAACAGTTGCTTTGACCAATGGAATATGCACTAAATTCTGTTTTATCATTTCTGGGTGAAAACCTTTACAAATCAGTTCACAATCTGCCATGCCCTCTCCTCCTCCCTGCTGTGATCAACCAGTGATAGTCTGCAGAATAAACGTTCCATTGGCCTGAGGGAGGACAGCGCTGAGGGTAGCCTCAGCTAGAATGGACATAAGGCATGAGAGGGAAATAAATCATCATGGTTTTAAGCTACTACAATATAAAGTTATTTATTATTGTAACAACCTAAATAATTCTCTGATGTAGTTACTCAAAAGGAATCATCATCAGACTTGACAGAATCTATGATTTCCATTCACTACCAAAATTCTCACTCTTCTTAGCATCTCACCTTTTTTTCCATTGAGGATGCTGAGAGATACAACCTTTTCTTATCTCAAACATCATTATTCCTTTAATAATTTTGTTACTTCTCTTAATCTAATAACTTCTACTTAACATTTTTTATCCTAACACATTGACACTAGCCATGTAGAATGTTTCTAAGTAAGCCATTTTTTTAAATCACAAAATTCAAACCTCTGAAAGAAGGTACAAATAAAAATATGGTTTGAAAATTCCATGGGACCATACACATGGTTAAATGATATACTAAGTCAGACCCCTTTCTGAAGAGTGAGAAATGTCAGGACAACTTGTAGAGTGGATGTCCTTAGCCACACTTTAAAATGCTTGAAAAAGAAAGTCCACCATTGGGGTATCATATTTTAATACAAAGAGCAAAGAGTTCTAAAAAGTTCTCTTCTTTTATTCATAATTATCATTCTTCTCTAGCTAAACCCCGGTGCATCTTTGAAAACAAATCTCTTCCTTTCCTCTTTTTTTTCTTTTTACAGCCAGTTAATAGTGTACAATTGTAAGTAAGAGCTGACAGCCTTTAAAAATGTCAAGAAATGTCAAAAAGCAAGCAGCTGTGAACTGGAATCGGGAAATAGAAGGCATTGTATGAGGAGATGTCCTCTGCTGTTCATACGGGGCAGATCTTGGGTGGTCTTCAAACCAACACTGTAGGAGTCACTTCAATGCTCCAGCACATAGTTTTATCGGACAGCTGGAGTCACCTGCCATAAGTCAGGCAAATTAGCCAGGGAACTGCAGAGACCCAGCTGTCACTAAAGCTGCCAGTGGCTAGTTATTTCTGAAAAGACCAGTTTAATAGTTTTAAGTCTTGTGTGTATCAGAATCTCCTGGAAAACTTTCCAAAGAATCAGATTACTGGGTGTTTCATTCTATCTTTTAGGTAAGAATTTTTTTGTTAATGAGCTCCTTAGATGATTATTGGTAGGTAGCTAGGGCTGTCTCACTGTCTGGGAACCTGTGCTTAGCAGACACTATAGTTCAAAAATCATTTCTGATTTGAGGGTGTGTTGTCTAGATAGCGTTAGCCAGCTTCCTCCTTTCCTTGCACATCTCTGCAACATAATGAAGGCAGATTTTCAAGGTGTCCTGTTTTGAAGTTCTATTCGGTTCCATGATGCCAACTGAAGACACAGATTCTGTAAGCTGTGTCTAACCTAGTTTATCAGCATGGCAATCCTCGCCTTATTCAAGGAGAGGGAAGCGCGTGTCCTGTGAAAACCTCTGCATTTCACTCATAACCTCAGACAGCTTCTCCAGGCACCACTTCCTTCCTTCTGCTATGAGCCAACAGTGTCATTACCTATTATTCTGTCATTACCCTATTCTGTACCCCTATTCTGCCATTTGTTTTATGCTTTCATAATATTAATATTCTTATTTTTTATGCCCCAAAATTAACCTTTAAGTTCAACTTCCCATAATCAGCTGGAGGGGTAATCCATTGGTTTTGATTGAATACATTTCTCATTTTTCTAGAGACACGTCTGTGAGAGATAGGTGGTTGTCATCTGGTGGTTAGGATTTATCCAAAATTTGATTCCATTTATATGCAAACAACTCCATGTGCAAGTGATCCTGTAATATTTCCCATTAATTCAAGATATATTTAAAATCAATCATTTCTCTGACACCAACGTTGACGCTATTTTCAGTCTGCTTCAGTGTCCTGGGGTAAGGGTGGGGAAGTTGTATAGTCATCATGTAACAACGGAATGTTCCCGTTACTATTCTCTCACAGAAATAAATGGGGACAAAATTGAACTGAGATAAACTCAGGAAGATAATTAGAAATGCTTCTGTCTTGCTCTCACTTTTCTGCTATTGCACATTTATTTTTATCTTTCTTTTCCTTTGAGACAGAGTCCCCTTCTGTCACCTAGGTAAAGCACCATGGCCTCAGCCTAGCT
Source organism: Galagoides demidoff (assembly GCA_963574575.1). NCBI lineage: Eukaryota > Metazoa > Chordata > Mammalia > Primates > Galagidae > Galagoides > Galagoides demidoff. Next base: position 9,808 of record CAUYQV010028038.1, on the reverse strand, counting down.
CAGAGCAACCTCCAACTCCTGGGCTCAAACAATCCTCCTGCCTCAGCCTCCTGAGTAGCTGGAACTACAGATGCCCACCACCGCACCTAGCTAGTTTTTCTACCTTTAGTAGAGACAGAGGTCTCACTCTTGCTCAGGTTGGTCTTGAACTTTTGACCTCAAGGGATCGTCCTACCTCAGCCTCCCAAAGAAGCTGGGACTATAGGCATGAACCACTGTGCCTGGCCTACAGAAGCACATTTCTGATTGGCCACTGCTTTAATGTCTTCTTTATCCATGGTCTGATAATGGATTAAGGTGTTTGCCTTCTCATGGTTATTTGTGTTTTAACAATGAATTCAAAAGACATGACTGTAAGAACATTCTACAAAGAGTACCTGACTTTAAGAACATTCTCTAATAGTCTCCTTGGAATCCAATCCTGTGTCCTTCTCTCTTTTGCCCAGCTGCCTCTCCTCTCCTTTTAAAAGAGGGCCTTGAAGCAGACTGTGGACTCTCCAGCCTCCCTGGAAGCCCAGGGTACAGACCTTTGATGGATACTTACCACCAAATACAAGGCTGGTCAGGTGCAAGAGACATTTATGCTACCCTTAAATATACATATTAAGGTGTTAAAGCACATAAAAATAATTCTTTAATTAATAGCCCTTCTCAGTGTCAAGATATGATATATAGACAGGCACAGTTCATAATTTTACACTTAATGAATGGGCAATAATAGGTTAGTTTCTCCATAATTCAATGACAGCCTGTCCTGAGACTTGAATCTTCTGACACACAGGAAGCTGTAATGGTCTTGCTCTGCTTAGTTTAAAACCTACCTGGCAATTCCCTTTTTTTTTTGCACAGATATGGGAGGTTTAACAGAGTATATAAATGTCAGGGAAGTCCTTTGGTTATGAACAATGAGTCACAAAATGGTTATAGGCATCAAAGGTTATTAATGTGGTTCTAGGGCATTTTGAAGCTCTGATCGTTAACATAATAAAGTTGTGAATCTTTGGGTTTTCTACATCTAAGGCATTAAACAAGAGCCACCAAAGCACTTTTCTCTTTCAGGCTTAACTACATCAAAGAATCCTGTATAAAATAAATCCAAATGCAGAGGTTATGTTTTAGAGACAGTATTTTACAAAGATGCTTAGCCTGTAGGATTACAAAGACAGGCAAAGACAGTTGATAAAAAAAATCAACCTCTGGGCCAGGCGCAGAGCTCATGCCTATGATCCTAGTACTCTGGGAGGTGGAGATAGGAGGAATGCTCCAGGACAGGAGTTCAAGACCAGTCTGAGCAAAAGTGAGACCCTGTCACTACCAAAAATAGAAAACTAGTCAGGCATAGTGGCAGGTGCTTGTAGTCCCAGCTACTTGGAAGGAGGCTGAGGAAAGAGGATCTCTTGAGCCCAACAGTTTGCGGTTGCTATAAACTATGGCACCACAGCATTCTACTCCAGGTGACAGAGTGAGACTCTTTCTCAAAAAACAACAAGAAAATCAAGCTCTGCCTTATCTTGAATAATCAAGATTGTACATTAACTAAGTTTAAAATTATAGTGACAATGTCCACTACTAATTTTCAAGCACACTGAGTGCCAAGCACGTACACACGTTATCTCACTTCATCCAGTTAAGACAAGCCATGAAGAAAACACTCATATCCCCACTGCACAGTTGGAACCACTGAGGTTCACCAAGGCTAATTTGTCTACGTAAAAGCTCTGAATTTTCTAAATCCAAAGTTCACGCATTCCCCTTAGGGCCATACTACTACTCTAGTTACAAAAGCAGTGTAGAAGACACATGTGGATAATTTAATTTAACTCATTGACAGGCTACTTTCCAGCTAGTTATCAGCTCTTTATTATGTACTTGATTAAATAGGACTAGCTTGGCTTGAAAATAATATTCTTCAAGTAATTTGCATCTACTACTCAGGTTGGCGAGGGATACTGACCACTACCTACCTATTCTTGCTTATAACCATAAAACAAATGAATAAGATCTCAGATAAAAACAAAACGGAAGAAATATGTTATTGTTATAACAATTAAGAGCTATTCATTAATGTCCTGCAAGTTGACTTTTTGCCATAGATAAAATACAATCAAAATGGCACAGACACTCCAAAGGTCCTCTACCACACATTTAAAATAAATAGATTAGTAGCCAAGGGAGGCAATCTCTACGGTATTAACATAGATGTTGCCACATTTTACAAACTCAATTTGTAACTTATTGGGTGTATGCAAAGGTTAAATATCTTACTTCATCATGGAGATATTGGTGGATTACTTCTCTGGATGTTTTTCTTTTGTTTATCTTTTGGGGATTTGAGGATTTTTGTTGTGGTTTTTATTCTTTTGGTTTTTTTATGGTTTGAGCTTTTTCTAAGTATAAAACTTAGGAGTTCAAGTTGAATTTTACTTCAGAGTAAAACGTCAGAGGTATTGAACATCTTAACAATCTACCTGTTTTTTACAAAAAATAATTCTGAGTTTTTAAAAAATGTACTTTGTTTAGAAACCGCATATATAAGGTAATAAACAGATAATATTCTCAGAAACCAAGCTTTAGTAATATAAAAACAAATATATGAAAGATGAAAATTATTTAGTGAGCTAGTTTACTATACACTGAACATAGATATAATAATTTTTCATAGTTTTTTTAAAAACTTCCATAACTTTGTATTTTCAGAAGAAATTCAGATTGGGAGCATACCTCACATCCCTAAATTCTGTAATTAAGCTAAACTAAATGGAGTAAAATTTTACAGAAAGTTTTATTGTCTAAGAAAACCATGGCATTTCCTCTCCTAAAAGTCCCTTGTTCTAACTTTTATCCTCTTGGTAAGAATGTCTTCATGTTGATTTATCTGCACTTGTTTAGATGGTTTCCAATTCTACATTCCAAACAAGTGACGGTATGCCTTGTCTTGATCTCACTTCTCATCTTCACATTGTCAGCCTCCACTCTTGTCTCCTCCATAATGATGACATAAGCCATTGTTCACACTTTTCAGATGAGTTTTTTAATGACCTCACATTCTCAAAGTGACCCCTTCTCTCAAACGAATTTTGTTTTTTTTTTACATACTACTGTCCAATATTCTTAAAGTCTGAAAATATAGATGTGGTCATTTCGTGTTTGGTGAATTTTAAAGCACACCAACTAACTTCTTTCTCTGATTTAGCAAACCACTATATAAGCACTTTAAGTCTGAAGAGATGAAAACTAAAAAGTATTATCTTTAAAGTTTTACTTTATTTGAAGACTAAAGTAATATCATATATTAAATTTTATACTACTTAACAAGTATAGATATTATGAAAATAGCTTTTGCAACCAAAACGTTTAGAATTTACCAAAGACTAATGAACTCATATCAACATAAAAGCGTATATTATGAAAATAACATCATTTCATGTGTATTACACATATATTATGTATGGAAATGTATGATTATATATTGCACATACATATGTTGCTCATATTATATATGCACCTATTAAATATTTATACAATTATGTTAAAGAAAATTATTGTGTTTTAAAAATGAAATTATTATTATGTAACCACTCTTCAGACCTCATAATAGAGAGAAGGGTGTTGTTTTGAATTAAATTTGAGCACAATTTATATAGAGTTTTGTTATGTATTTTAGCTAAAGTGTTACTGTTCTCAATCTGTAAAAATATTTAGACCTGTTTGACTCTAACTTCAAAAACCATGAAAGATTGGGCTTTTCTATGCATTAATATTTTTATTTTACTATGTTCTATAAGACAGTTGATATAAAAATTATATAACTTTATTATGAAAAAGAAATCAATAAAATGTTATCTGTAGACTGGGCCTTATGGATCTAGTTGGTATGTTCATTGTCAATGAAACAAAACCAAACCAAACGGAAAAATTGCAACATGTAACAAAAAATGTGTTTAACATGTCTTAAATTCTACTGTAATATAGAAGTCTTAGGAATGTTAAGCAGTCTTTTGCGTTAATAATATATAGCCACTGATTGCTTTGAAGCAAGACAAATGCCTTAGTTTATTAGGCTAGACATAGGGCAATGTAAATGGCAATGAAAAAGGGGAAACTTAAATAAGAAGCAGATTCTGGACAAAAAGAAAGAACATCTCAGAATATAGTACTTAATGTTATTTTATAAGATTATCATAGATTGCAGCATTCGGCCTACTACGAACTCAGCTCAGTTTAGGTCTTCGTGAAGAAATTATTCTCACTAAAATATGTGTAAACTGTTCCTAACTTTGCCACAGCTCACAGAGTGCTGGTGGGAGAGATAATACTGGGTACTTTTTTCAGATAGAGCCCTTGCCATGGGAAAAAAGCTCTCTATAGTGATTCCCAAGTTAAGAATTAAAGTAGTCAACATTCTTCAGATTGTAATCAAGGGGTCATTTCACATTAAAATGGCAATGATTTAAACTGAATCTTAATATTCATGTTTGCACAAAGATTTTTCTTTACCCAGAATAACTGAAACTAGATAAACAAGCCCCTCACATTAGCAAAGCAAAAGTGTAGACTCGGCGCCTGTGGCTCACGTGGCTAAGGCGCCAGCCACATACACCTGAGCTGGTGGGCTCGAATCCAGCCTGGGCCTGCCTAACAACGAACAATGATAGCTGCAACCAAAAAATAGCCAGGCCTTGTGGTGGGCACCAGTAGTCCCAGCTACTTGGGAGGTGGAAGCAGGAGACTCGCTTGAGCCCAGGAGTTGGAGGTTGCTGTGAGCTATGATGCCAGAATACTCTACCCAGGGCGATAACTTGAGGCTCTGTCTCAAAAAAAAAAAAAAGTGTAAGGTTATGTGGCTTCAATGTTGAGGCAATTTCTCAAACCCAGCTTGCCACTTAACTTTACTGAGTTCCAGTTTCTTTCAAAATGGCATTTTAAATAGCAACTTGCCTACTGTGTTACTCTGAGCATTACTTGAGATTATTTTGTAAATTACTTAACACAGACCCCAGCCAACAGTCAGTGCTCAAAACAATTAAGTGCTTTTACTCTTAACAGGGCTTAATCATTCCTGAATCTAATAGCATTTCTAATATTTAGAGATTAAGGGATTAACCCAACCTAATGTACTGGTTAAACAAGGATGTAACTTTAACTGCATTTTCTGAAACATGTACTCTGATATTTTGTTCACCCTTTCCTAATGGCTAGAACATTACCTGTCACAATAGGTATACTTAATAAATCTTTATTAAAACATTGAATAGGATTTGCTACTCATTTTTTAAATTATAAAACATCACCAAAAACAAAGAAAGAATTATACATTCTATATAAACATCCATAGACCCAAGGTGAGATAGGGAGGTGATATGTATCCTTCAAAGTTCACTCATCACCCCACAGAACTCTTACTCTTTTGATTTTGTCAGTCTAATTGTCAGCTGGAAGGAAAAAAAGGAACCCCTATCCTGGAAGAAGGGCAGAAAGAGCAAAGGAGATCACCCTATAGTCACACCCCACCTTGCTGGTTACAAATCTCTTAAACCTGAGCTTCTCTTATCTCAGGGCCCTGTGATTTTCAGAGCCCTGAGATGACAACGATTTACATAGACCAAACTCTCAGATACAGGGTTTATGAAAAGAACATTAATGCATTTCTATGTCCTGCAAATAACTACCTGCTAAGAGTTATACTCCCTTTGAGCCCTATTCTCTCTACTGAGTGTCAAATGGAAAACTGCTCATCAGAAGAGTAGATGAAAATAATTAGGGGATGATACACCATGGTTGCTCTCTGAGTTAACAATAAGTGGTCAATTACAAAGACACTACTCTCAAAAGGGCCAAGAATGTGAGGAATTCAAACTTCTGGAAGATTAACAGGGATCAGTAATAGGGTGAAGTGGAAAGCTGAATTAAGAAAGAAGGAAATAATTAGAGGAAGACACTGTTTGGAGAGATTTCAGACTTGAGGGTAAACAAAAAAATGTCAGGGACCTACAAAGAATGGTTGAGTTCAGTACCATGGGTAGGAAAAAACAAACCAGAATGGCATTATAAAAGAGTAAATTAGAGAGTATAAAGGAACAAGGAGAAAAACAATTTAAAAACTAAAATAAGGAAAAATTTTTATACTCTTATACTGTATTTTATCTGATTTTCTTAGCCCAAAAGGGAGAATAGAAGTGAAACCATTCTTTACGAAAACCAAATAAACTGATGATTCCATGCTTGTGATTGTGGCATGCTATTCTATGGAAAAATGGAATAAACAGAAAAAACACAAACCAATAACAGACTAAAAAACTTAAAATATTCTGGCCTTCCATACAATTTTGGCTTTTTTTTTTTTTTTTTGGACAAGCTTGTGAGAATAGCGATTTAAATCTCACACAGCCATTTTCAGCTCAGCCTTGGTAAGGAGCAGCCCACATCCAGAGGGCAGTGCTGTCTCGGGAAAGGAGCTGGAACTTGTTGACTGAGGCATTCTTTGTCCTAACGTCTGATCAACAAGTGGCCAGGCACTCGGCCAGTCTAACAGATGGGCATAAGTCCTGAAAGCAATGTGACCATGTCTGTTGATCAAGGTTGTTTTCTATAGAGCAGAATTTTCACCCACAATTGTTCCAACAGCTGTTCACACTGAGCTCCACACTTCCATTTGGGAAGAGATGTCACTGCCCATTCATCTCTGAGTAGGATAAACTTTCCACACGAAAAAGGAAGTCACCAAGCAAAGGGACCACTCTGTAGCAACAAAGGTAACTGGGACAGGCAGATAGAGCCATCAAAATCTCCAGAGAGGAATGGCCACAGGAGGGCACCTTCCAAATTCATGAGAGGGAGCCATCTCGCATCTCCACACACACCCCCCTTTCAGTCCCAAGGCACTTTCCGTTCTTTCTCTCATAGCTTCTCATGTGTGTTCAACACCATCTTCACAGATACATCTAATATTTTGTTTTACTTCCAATATTGACACCCACACATCCATGGTAAGGAAAATATTTTAGAGATCACAAAGACAAGCTCAGGATCAAATATTTAAATCACCTAACATGTTTTTATCCTTTGTGAAACCCGGGGTCTTCAGACTATACCTATTTCTACATGTACTTTGAGGGTGACAAAGGCATTGTGGTGAAACCCACAATTATATTCGCAGACAGGTACCCAAAGTGAGGCCCAGCTAGAATAAGCTGGAATGATGAGAAAGGAGGGATCTGTGGTAGGTGTGACACAAAGTGATTCAAATTCTAAACTATTTAAAATATTCAACCCTTACATTTAGCTCTCTTGTTTTTGAATTTGTATTCCTGTTTGCCCACACTAGGGACCAATGACTGATGCTGGAGTCCTCCCTCTGTCCTCATCTGGTGAGTCCTCAGTTCTACTCCTGAATAGATCTTGTATCTGTCCCTCATTCCCATGAGCACTGCCACTGTGGGGGTTCAAGCCATCATAACCTAAAGTGAATTGTCATAATAGCCTCCTGGCTGGTCCGCCTCACACTGGTCTCACCTGGGAGACTTTGGTCACTCTTTTCCTTCTGCTACCAATTCTCTTCATAAACCTCAATGAGAGCAGGCATAACATGAAGTGTGTACTGCCTTTTTATCTATTTACCCACTCAGTTCTACACTCCTTTAAAGAAAGACAGACTTTTGGGTTCACCACCAAAGATGCTAGCATGCCACCAGTCCCAACCCTCCCTCAATGAATACTTGCTGAATAAATGCTGTATGCTTCACCAGTATTACAAACTCTCCTGCTATTTCCTAATGTGAAAGGGTATCTTTAGTTGCACACGTATTTATAGAAAGGCTCGGCATGTGTGAGTACATTCTCTGATATTATACTACCATTTATTTGCCCACTAATTCATTTCAACACCTATGGCTCTACTTAGAGAGCTTGATTCTAGTAGTAGTATGAAACTAAGATCACGTGTCTGACATTTTATTGATACGCAATGTTAGTTGAGTAGCTCTCAGCTTCAGAAAAAATTATAAATCACTTGGAATGAAATCTAAACTGCTTACCATTTCTCCAGTCACATCTCCCGCTAATTTCCCAAGAACACCCTCTGTACTAAACACGCCACCACTTCCAGCTCATTAAACACCTGGCAGGCTTCCCTTTCCTACCCCTCATGAGCACGGTTCCTTCTGGCTCCTCTTCATGGCTTACACATCTCGGTTCTCCATGTGTTTCAAGCTTTGACCCAACAGTTGTTTCTGTATACACAGCCAATGCCTTTCCCAAGCGTCAGGCTAAATAACTGCCCCTCATCAGCCCTTCTTTGGTAAAAAATCTCACTATTAAAAAGAGCCACTCTGATAATACCATATACCAAATTCAAGTGTGTGATAATTCTCATAAATAAATCAAAATTATCTATTAATCTAAATGACACACTATAATGAAATCTACATGTCATTGACAAGGAAATTTTCCCCCAAATTCTTATAATGGGTAATTGACAAATCAAAGAGAGATTTAAACCCAAATATGTCATGTGACTACAGAGTTGCTCTCCCTTGTTGAAATTTACTATTTGACATGCAGACTCCCCCAAATTTGAGTTCCTTTAAATCGAGAGCTGCATTTTTTTCCCAGCATCACCTTGTACCTGGTGTACCAGGTGGACTAGGTGATATTATATACCGAGGCAATACTTGCCTGAGTGAAGAGATGAGACGATGAACAAATGTACCAGTGGATGAATGTTAGTTCTGTGGTTGGCAAAAGAAGAGGCATAAAAGATCTCTCTGAGTTTTCAGGCTTATCCTTTCATTTGATTAAATCTATATAATTTAACTAGTATTCAAACGGAAAGAAACGTCTTTTTGCTAATACCAGAATCTTCCTCTAAACTAAAACTTTGAACATTCCCTAAATTGGAGGACAAACACACAGTAATCTTCTTCATATTCCTCTTTTTTTTTTTTTGTCACCCTGGGTAGAGTGCTGTGGCATCACAGCTCACAGCAACCACGAACTCTTGGGTTTAAGCGATTCTCTTGCCTTAGCTTCCCAAGTAGCTGGGACTACAGGTGCTGGGCACAAGGCCTGGCTATTTTTTGGTTGTAGTGGTCATTGTTGTTTGGCAGGCCCAGGCTGGATTCAAACCTGCCAGCTCTGGTATATGTGGCTGGTGCTCTAGCTGCTGAGCAACACACAGTAATCTTAAACACTTCATTACTTTGCTAAATATTCCATTTCTGAAACACAAACCTAAATTACAAAATCCTTTTGCAAATCTTCTCTAGGGTACTAATGGACTATTGGAAGATAACTATCAACAGGTCTTAAACCACAGACAGTATTAAATGAGAGAAACTTCATACTGAGTCAATTCTCTTGGACTTTGTTGGTTTAAAAAAAAATACTATCATGGGGTACAGTGTACTGTTTCTATATACAATTTGAAATATTTTCATCCAACTGGTTAACATAGCCTTCATGTCTTTTTCTTAGTTATTGTGTTAAGACATTTATATTCTACATTTAGAGAGATTCACATGTACCCTTATAGGATGAGCCATAGTCTTGATCCCACCAATCACCCTCCCTCCCCCCACCCTCCGCCTCCCCTCTTCTCCCTCTCCCCTCTCCCAATATTCCTGGGCTAAAATTGGGTTATAGCTTTCCTATGAAAGCTATAAATTAGTTTCATAGTAGGGCTGAGTATATTGGATACTTTTTCTTCCATTTTTGGGATACTTTGCTAGGAATAATACTTATTTTTTAATAAACATTCTTGTTTAAGTTCAAAATTTTTGAAATATGTGGAATGCGGTCATCAAGTAAGCAT
>CAUYQV010028033.1:0-19051 GCA_963574575.1 Galagoides demidoff | reverse complement strand
CAGGTCTCCTGCCTCCGCCTCCCAAGTAGCTGGGACCAAAGGCACCCACCACAACGCCTGGCCATTTTTTGGTTGCAGCCATCATTGTTGTTTGGCGGGCCTGGGCTGGGGATTTGAACCCGCCACCTTAGGTGTACGTGGCTGGCGCCTTAGCCGATTGAGCCACAGGCGCCGAGCCATAATGTCTGTTTCATGTCATAGATTTTAACAAAAAGTTTGTAAAGTAAAAACAAAATTAGAAATAGAAAGAAAAAGCTTATAGAGTGAAGTATATACAGAAATAAAATATTTTTGTACAGCTGTATAATGTGTTTATGTTTTAAGCTTTTACATAAGAGTTAAAAAGTTAAAAAATAAAAGTTTATAAGGTAAAACTGTTATGATAAGCTATAATGTATTGAAGACAAAACAGCTTGTTATAAATTTAGTGTAGTCTGCATGCACAGTATTTATAGTCTATAGGAGTTTACAGCAATGTCCTAGGCCTTCACATTCACTTATGGCCTACTCACTGACTCACTCAGAGCAAATTTTAGTCCTGCAAGCTCCATTCATGGTAAGTGCCCTATATAGTTATACCACTTTTTAATCTCATTTATATTATATTTTTACTGTAGCTTTTCTATGTTTAGACATGTTTATATACACAAATACTTACCATTGTGTTACACTTGCCTATAGTGTTCAATACAGTAAAATGCTGTACTTTGCAGCCTAGGACAACCACCACATAGCCTTGGTGTGAAGTAGGCCTACCATTTAGGTTTGTGCAAATACGCTCTATGATTGCACAATGATGAAATCACCTAATGATACATTTCTCAGAATGTATCCCTCTTATTAAGTGACACAGGATTGCATATGCACAAGAAATGTAAATAACCAAGCAATTTAAATGAGCCTATGGCATAGATTACTCTCAAACACATCGAAAAAGAGGTTAGGTGGTAATAAACGTTCTTGGCTTTTGTTTGGGAAAGTATCTTTCCTTCACTTTTGAAGGACAGTTTTTCTTAACGCTTTCAAAAAATTGAAGAAGAGGGAACACCTTCAAACTCATTTTATAAGGCCAGTCTTACCCTGACACCAAAGCCAGAAAAAAACACCCCAAGAAAGGAAAATCACATGTTAATATCCTCAATTAACATAAATGTAAACCCCTCAACAAAATACTAGCAAATGGAATTAAACAGCATGTTAAAGGATCATACACCACAACTAAGCGGGATTTATACCTGGAATGCAAGGAGATAGTTCAACATATGAAAATCAATAAAGTGATATATCATATTAAAAGAATGAGAGACAAAAACTATGTGAGCATCTCAATAGATACAGAAAAAGCATTGGACAAAATTCAACATACTGTTATTGATACTAAAAAAACCTCTCCATACTTTTATGAGGTGAAGGCTCAGTTAACCAGTTTGATGAAAGCATTTCATATTGTATATAAAACCAGCACATTGTATCCCATGATTGCATTAATGTACATAGCTATGATTTAATAAAAAAACCCCCCAAACAAAAAACCTCTCCATGCTTTTCTTCTTTGGGATGCCATGCCACCTCCCTGCTCTGCTCTCTTCTCTCTCCTTCTCATCTCTCCCCCCACTCTTTTCTCCCTTTCTAATACAAAATGAATTCATACTTTTATATCTAAACAAACCGAACCAAACAAGCAAACAAACAAAAAAACCTCTCCACAAATTAGGTATAAAAGGAACATACCTGAACACAATTAAAGTCACGTATGATAAACTCACAGCCAACATCACCCTCAATGATGAAAAACTGAAAGCATTTCCTCTAAGATCAGTGACAAGACAAGGATGCCTCTTTGCACCACTCTATTCTGTGTAGTACTGGAAGCACTAGCCAGAACAATTAGGTAAGGAGGGGGGGAAGGTATCCAAATCGGAAAGAATGGTGATAAATTGAACTTATTTCAGACAATAGACAATAGAGTGATAGGTATAGAAAACCATAAAGACTACCAAAAACTGTTTAAAGATGTGAATGAATTCAGTAAAGTTTTAGGTTACAAAATCAACATACAAAAATCAGTAGTATTTCTATACACTAACAAGGAGCTATCTGAAAAATAAATCAAGAAAACAATACCACTTATAATATTTTTAAAAATTGAAAATATTTAGGAATAAATTTAATTAAGGTGGTAAAAGACCTATATGCTGGAAACTATACAAAATGATGAAATAATTAAATATACAATAAGTGGAAAGGTATTCAGCATCTGCGGAGTAGAAACATTAATATCTATCTTACACAAGAAATTTACATTTTAAATGCAATCCCTATTAAAATTTCAATTACATTTTTCTTGGAAATAGAAAATAATTCTAAAATTCTTATGGAACCACGGAAGACCCAGAATAGCCAAAGAGATATTGAGCAAAAAGAACAAAGCAGGAGACATCATGCTACCTGATTTCAACATATACCACAAAGCTATAGTAATCAAAACAGCATGGTACTGGCATAAAAATAGACACATTAACCAGTGGAATAGAATATAGAGCCTAGAAATAATCCACACATTTATAATCAATTTAACAAAGATGCCAAGAACATATAATGGGAAAGGGAAGTCTCTGTAATAAATAGTGTTGGTAAAACTAGATATTCACATACAGAAAAATGAAATTGGATACTTAACTCACACAATATACAAAAGTCAACTAAAAATGGATCAAAGACTTAAATGTAAGGTCTGAAACCGTAAAACTCCTAGAACAGAACATAGGGGAAAATCTCTATGACACTGATCTGGCTTTGGATATGACCCTCAAAGCACAGAAAACAAAAGTAAAAATAAATAAAATGGTATTGCATCAAACTAAAGAGCTTCTGCACAGCAAAGGGAATCATTAACAGAGTAAAGTAAAAACTCACAGAGTGGCAAAAATATTTGCAAACCATTTGGGTTAATATCCAAAATGTATGTAGTATGTGTATAAGAAACTCAAACAACATATAATAGCAAGAAAAATAACCTGATTTAAAAATTGTCAAAGGACTTAAATAGACACTTCCTTTCCTTTACTTTCCCTTTCCCCTTTTCTTTCTTTCCTTTTTCCTTTTTTTTTGAGACAGTCTCACTCTGTTACCCAGGCTAGAGTCCCATGGAATTCAGCCTAAATCACAGCAACCTCAAATTCCTGGGTTTGAGCAATCCTCTTGCCTCAGCCTCCCAAGTAGGTGGGCCCACATGTGTCTACCACAACATCTAGTTAATTTTTCTATTTTCAGTAAAGATGGGGCTCACTCTTGCTCAGACTGGTCTTAAAAAAAAAAACCTCCTAAACTCAGGGGATCCTCCTGCCTCAATCTCCCAGAGTGCTAGAATTACAGGTGTGAGACATCCTGCTTCACTGAATAGACATTTCTTTTCCTTTTTTTTATTAAGTCATTTGTACATAGACCATGAATACATTTATACCATTATGGGATTCAATGTGTTGATTATTTATACAAATTGGAGTGCTTACATCCTACTAATTAACATAGTTTTCACCTCACTTACTCAGTTACAGTTTTAAGACATTTGTGTTCTACAGCTGATAGATCCAACTTGCACTTGCAATATGCTCCATAGGTGTGGTCCCCCTATTAACCTTCCCTCTATCGACACAACCTCTCCCTTCCCCTTCTCCTCCCCTTCTCTCCTTCATCCTAGGCTATAGTTGTGATTCATCTTTCATATGAAAGTACGAGTGATTATAAATTGCTTTCATAGTAGTACTGAGTACATCGGATATTTTTTTTTACATTCCTGAGATACTTTACTAAGAAGAATATTTTCCAGCTCCAATCCATGTAAACATAAAAGAGGTAAAGTCTCCATTTTTTAATGCTGTATAGTATTCCATGGTATATATATAACATAATTTATTAATCCATTCATGGGTCTATGGGCACTTGGGCTTCTTCCATGACTTGGCAGTTATGAATTGAGCTGCAATGAACAATCTGGTGCAAATATCTCTGTTGCCAAATGATTTTTGGTCTTTTGGATATACACCTAGAAGAGGAATTGCAGGATCAAATGACAAGTCTACATTTAGATCCCTGAGTGTTTTTTAAAAGGCCAACAGGTTCATGAACAAATGAACCAAAAGATTTATGAAAAATTCTCAACATCATTAATCATCAGAGAAATGCTGTTAAAATTATAATGAAATATTCTTGTTAGAAAGGCTTTTATCAAAAATACAAACAGTATAGCCAGCATTGTGGCAGCTGCCTGTAGCCCCAGTTACTTGGGAGGCTGAGGCAAGAGAATCACTTAAGCCCAAGAGTTTGAGGTTGCAGTGAGCTGTGACGCCAGGGCATTCTACTGAGGGCGACATAGTGAAACTCTGTTTCAAAAAAAACCATACAAATGGTAATAAGTGTTGGTAAGGTTATAAAAAACAAATAGCAAGTGTTGGCAAGGATGTGTCCACTGTTGGTAGGAATGTAAATTAGTACAGTCATTATGGAGAATAGTATGGAGGTTCCTCAAGATACCAAAAATAGAAAACACAATATGATTCAACAATCCCATTTCTGGGTATATATCTGAAAGAATTAAAATCAGTATGTTGAAGAGATGCCTGGATTGCCACACATATTGCAGTGTTATTCACAATAGTCAAGATATGGAGAATTAGCCTGAGTATCCATCAACAGATGAATGGATAAAGCAAACATATATATGTGCAATGAATACTACTAATTTTCTAAAAGAAGAAATCCTATCATTTGTGACAACATGGTTGAACATGGAGGACATTACGGTAAGTGAAATAAGCCCGTCATAGAAAGACAAATACTGCATGATATCACATTTTAGCAGACAGTAGTATGATGTTTACCAGAGGCAAGAAGTAAGGGGTCAGAAATAAGGAGATTTTGACCAAAGGGTACAAAGTTTCAATTAGGAGGAATACATTTTTGAGATCCATTGCATAGCATGGTGATCATAGATATTAATAATGTATTATGTACATATTTCAAAATGTGGGCGGTTCTTGAGGCTCAAAGGGGTAGGGTGCTGACCCCATATGCTGGAGGTGGCAGGTTCAAAACGAGCCCTGGCCAAAAACAACAACAAAAAAACAAACATATTTCAAAATGGTTAAAAGAACAGATTTTAAATGTCATAAAAATACAAATAAAACAAAATAAATGTTCTCACCATGGAAAAAAATGTATAAGTGAGACAAGGAATATGTTAATTATCCTAATATAATCATCCTATCATGTATATTTGTCAAAACATTACATTGTACCCCAGAAAATATGCAATTAAGGTAAACAATGGATCAATTGGCCTTAAAATTGGGAGAAAATTCTTGACTACTTGAACAGGATAAATATAATCACATAGTCCTTAAGTAAGGAAAAGGGAGACAAAGGACAACAGACTGATGTAAAGTGAAAAATTCAGGGCGGCACCTGTGGCTCAGTGGGTAGGGCGCCAGCCCCATATACCAAGGGTGGCGGGTTCAAACCCCACCCTGGCCAAACTGCAACAAAAAAATAGCCAGATGTTGTGGTGGGTGCAAACCCGGCCCCGGCCAAATTGCAACAAAAAAATAGCTGGTGTTGTGGTGGGTGCCTGTAGTCCCAGCTACTTGGGAGGCTGAGGCAAGAGAATTGCCTAAGCCCAGGAGTTGGAGGTTGCTGTGAGTTGTGACGCCACAGCACTCTACCGAGGGTGACAAAGTGAGACTCTGTCTCTACAAAAAAAAAAAAAAGAAAGAAAGAAAGAAAAAAGAAAAATTCAATCCACATTAGTCTTTGAAGATGGAATAGGAGGACCATGAGCCAAGAGATATAGGTGGCCTCCAAAACTGCAAAGGGCAAGGTTGTGGAATTTCTCTTAGAGTCTCCAGAAAGGAATGCAGCCCTGCTGGGATGTTGTTTTTAGCCCAGTGAGACCTATTTCAGATGTCTGAATGACAGAACTGTAAGATAATAAATTTATGTTCTTTGTAGCTATTAAATAAGTCTCTGATAATTTGTTGCAGCAGCCATGGGAAACTAATGCAGCCATTAACCAAATGAATCTAACACTCTGCTTAGCAATAGCAAAGCATACATTCCTTTCAAAATCACATGGCATATTGACCAAAATAGCCCTTTTTTTTTTTTTTAAGAAGCAGTCTCACTTTGCCACCCTCAGTAGAGGGCTATGGCTTCACAGTTCACAGCAACCTCCAGCTCTTCAGCTTAGGTGATTCTCTTGCCTCAGCCTCCCGAGTAGAAAACAGACCATATCTTGAGTCATAAAATAAACCTTAAGACATTAAAGTGAATTGAAATATTTAATTGTTCTCTGATCAGAATGTTTCCATACTATAAATTAGTAATAGAAATCTAAAAGGAAAATCTCCAATTACTTGGCAATTAAACAGCACCCATCTAAGTAATCTAATGGCTCAAAAGAGGAAGTGTCAAAGAACATTGAACTCAATGAAAATGAAAATACATGTTAAAATTTGTGGGATGCAGCTAAGGCGCGTACTGAAAAGGAACCTGAAGTCTTCGGATTTGAAGACTGTTCTATGTACTAAAGGAGGCAAGAGAAGCTTCATTGTCTTCTTTGCACCCCTTTTCATAAAAGGATTTATTTATATAGAATTTATTATAATTGGATTCAGTCAAAAGGTTGCACTTAAGGACCAAGGAAGGTCTCATTAAGGAAGACCTTTCCTTAGGGCCATAGGTCCCCACCTCCAAGAGAAAACTAGAAAAAGAAGGGTGAAATGAACCCAAAGTGAGCAGAAGGAAGGAAATAGGAAAGGTAGGAGCAGAAATCCTCAACTAAATACAGCATTAGCAAACCTAATCTAGCAATATGTAAAAAGAATGATATACTATAATGAGGTAGGCTTTGTTCCAGAAATAGAAGACTATTTCAATATTCAAAAATCAACGTGTTTTGTTTGATTTATCAAAGATCAAATAGTGATATGTGGCTGGGTTCATCTCTAGATTCTCTATTATATTCCATAGATCTGTCTCTATTTTTGTGCCAGTATCATGCTGTTTTGATCTCTATAGACTTGTAGCATAACCTGAAGTCTGATAATGTGATGCCTCCAGATTTGTTTTTATTTCTAAGAATTGTATTTGCTATTCAGGGTTTTATTCTGTTTCCATATGAAATGAAGTACTATGTTTTCCAGTTCTTCAAAGTATGACATTGGTGCTTTAATGAGGATTGCTGTAGATTGCTTTGGAGAGAATGAACATTTTAACGATGTTGATTCTTCCCAGCCATGAGCATGGTATGTTTATCGATTCATTATCATCTTCCACTATTTCTTTTCTCAGCATTTCATAGTTCTCTTTATAGAGATCTTTTGCATTCTTTGTTAGATATATCCAGAAGAACAAAAATCATTTTGCCATAACATTTGCACCAGAATATTTATTGTAGCTCAATTCATACTGGCCAAGTTGTGTAAGTTATCTAAATTCCCATCATTACTTGAATGGATCAACAAACTGTGGCATATGTATACCATGGAGTACTATACAACCATAAGAAAAGTTGAAAACTCTACATCTTTTATGTTTACCTGGATGGAGCTGAAACACATTCCTCTTAGTAAAGTATCTCAAGAATGGAAAAAAAAAAGATCCAATGTACTCAATACTAAATGAAAACAATATATAAACAATTGCATGTCCACACAGATGATAAAACACAAATATAGTCTAGTGAGGGGGAGGGAAGAGGAGGAAGAGGAGTGGAGGAGGAGAAGGGGGATTGAAGGGGGGAGGGAGGGCAACTGACAGGATCTCACCTAATGTACACAACGTGAGGATGTTCAGCATGTCCCCTGGGTGAAGGGCTCAACTACAACTTGAACTTTACCCTGGAAGTGAGAACAATGCTACCTAAAAATTTGTACCCTTATATTAATTTAAAATAAAAAACAATATAATCTACCATATTATCAGACTAAAGAAAAAATATGTGATTATATCAATTCAGGGAAAAGTGTCTGACAAAATTCAATACTCATTCACAATAAAAAACTCTCATCCAACTAAGAGAGAAGAATGTTCTCAACTTGATAAAATATGTCTACAATCAACCTACAGCTGACGTCTTACTTAATGGTAAAATACTGAATGATAGACCCCTAAAATAAGAACAAGGTAGGGGATGTCTACTCTCCTCACTTAGTCATCATAATACTAGACATCCTAGACAGTACAAAAAAATCAAAGCAAGGAAATAAAAGATATACAGATTAGTAAGGAGGAAACAAGATTTTCTCTAATTGCAGATGTCATGTTGTCTAAATATAAAATCCCCCAGTGTTTACCAGAAGGCACCAAAAACTTGTAAGTGAAGCACCTTACAAGGCTAAGATCCTTGGATGCTTGATAAACACATAAATATCAATTGCATTTTTATATTCTAGAAATTAACAAGTGGAAACTAGAATTTAAAATACAATATCATTTACAATCATCAGAAAAATGAAACGATTAGGTATAGTCCTAATAAAACATGTATAAGATCTGTGATGAAAACTACAAATAAGGGCTGGGTGGGTGGCTCACGCCTGTAATCCTAGCACTCTGGGAGGCCAAAGCAGGTGGATTACTTGAGCTCATGAGTTCGAGACCAGCCTGAGCCAGAGTGAGACCTCGTCTCTAAATAGAGTAGCTAGAAAAAGAAAACTACAAATAAGCACATGAAAGATATTTGACATAATTAGCCATTAAAGAAATGTAAATTAAAACCATGATAAAATATTATTAGATATTTTTCAGAAGGTCTCTAACATTAAAAAATATAAAAAATACTGACATTATCAAATGCTTGTAAGCATGTACATAGTTACAGAAAAAAATGTATGGGAATGCTTATAGAAGCTTTATTCATAATTTCCAAAACTGGAAACAACTCAGAAGTCCTTCATTTGGTGAGTGGTTAAATAAAATGGATATAGTCAAAGCATGGAATACTACTCAGCAATAAAAAAGAAAACTTTTATTTTGGCTCAGTGCCTGTAGCACAGTGGTTACAGCACCGGCCACACACACTGAGGCTGGTGAGTTCAATCCCAGCCTGGGCCAGCTAACAACAATGAAAACTGCAACAGAAAAATAGCTGGGCATTGTGGCGGGTGCCTGTAGTCCCAGCTACTTGGGAGGCTGAGGCAAGAGAATCACATAAGCCCAAGAGTTTGAGGTTGCTGTGAGCTATGACAGCACTCTACCTAGGGTGACATAGTGAGATTCTGTCTCAAAAAAAAAAAATAGAAAACTTTTTATACACATAATTTGGTTGGATCTCCAACACATCATACTGAGGAAAAAAAAAAACTCATCTCAAAAGGTTACATACTGTAAGATTCAATTAATTTAACATTTTTTAAATGACGAAGTGACAAAGACAAGGAACAATTTAGTGCAGTATTTCTGAATCTTTTTTTTCATTATCAGCCCCCTTAAGAAGACTTTCTGGGCATTTTTAAATAATTGTACTTCCCAGAAAATGAAATACTAATGAATGAGATTTTATCAGGTAAGGCTGAGTTTTGTAAGGCTACAACCCATTGTCAGATATAAGATTACTTTTCAAGGGGAAAGGGACAGATTGGAAAGGATAGGAGAGGGAGTCACACATTTCTGAATAATACATTTTTGTACAGTATATGTGTAGGTAGATATACATACATGGAGATAGACACATTCTATTCAACTAGAAAGTATACCTATGTAGATCATATATATTAATATTCATGGAGAGAGAGAGAGAATGAATTTTGA
Organism: Galagoides demidoff; assembly: GCA_963574575.1. Classification (NCBI taxonomy): domain Eukaryota; kingdom Metazoa; phylum Chordata; class Mammalia; order Primates; family Galagidae; genus Galagoides; species Galagoides demidoff. The sequence goes on along the minus strand of CAUYQV010028033.1, from coordinate 9,244 downwards.
GGATTCTGTAAAATTACTGATTAGGAAATAATCCCTTAAAAGTTTTCAAAATAAGCAGCAATTTGACTAAATGCACCTGATTTTATTCTTTTTTTACTTTTTAAATCTTTTGTTTTTGAAACCATATATGGTTCCATACTCCTCTTATGGTAGGTTAGATACAGTGTAGCATATTGGTTAACAGAATCTAAAATTAGTTATTTAATTTAGCAGGTCTAAAATTAGTTATTTAATTTCTCTGGACCCTGGACAATTGATCAGTAAAATGAAAGTAATAGTTATATTACCTATAGGAATATACCCCCCCCACAAATGATTCCATGAGGAAATGTACACGGAGTACTCAACCGAGAGCCTGGCATACATACAGTAGGTACTCAATATCTGATAGGTATTACTATTATTGGATACAATTTTTATTATGGCATTATACAAGTCACATATTTATGGTATATTGTTTCTTCTATAAACAAGAAAATAAATGAGGGGCAGCACTTGTGGCTCAAAGGAGTAGGGTGCTGGCCCCGTATGCTGGAGGTGGCGGGTTCAAACCCAGCCCCGGTCAAAAACTGAAAAAAAAAAAAGAAAAGAAATGGGGCTTAGCACCTAATTCAGTTACCCAGGTTAACAATCACTTAATTTATCTATTCTCATGATACGTATTGATAAGCATTCTGGGAAGTCATAACTAAAATGCCAAAAGATTTTGAAATTGTACTGTAACTCTTTTAATTGGAGAGGAGCTCAGCATAAGAAATATCTATCTTGGGCTTTTCATCAGGATGTTTTAATTACCAATGGAGCAATAGTTTGTCACTACAAGGCCAAATGTCTCCCTTGGGTGATAAAGGATAGCAGCTTTGGGACCAGAGACAGTAGACTCGTGTTTGAATCCTGGAACTGCCTTTTCTCATTGTGAGACAAATGAGCAAATCACTAAAATGTTTTTGAAATTTCATTTCAGATTATTATGGAGGTACAAATGTTTTGGTTACATAAATAGCTTTTGTACTGATCGAGTCAAAGTTAAAAGTGTGCCCATAACCCAGATAGTGAGCATTTTACCTGGTAGATGTGAGTTTGCCCCCACTTCCCTCCCCCTTCCCACCTACTTGATTTTTCATGAGTGTTATTTCCATATGTATGCATAAGTGTTGATTGATCAGTTCCAATTTATTAGTGAGTACATATGGTGGTTTTTTTCCCCATTCTTGTGATACCTCACTTAGAAAAATGGCCTCCAGTTCCATCCAAATTAATATAAGCGGCATTAGTTCACCAATGTTTTATGGCTAAGTAGTACTCCTTGGAGTACATAGGCCATATTTTATTAATTCACTTGACTTCGGTTGATTCTCGCCTTTGCAATTTTGAGTTGTGTTGCTATAAACATTTGAGCACAGATGTCTTTTTAATAAAATGTCATTTTTTCCCTTTGGTAAGTAGCCAGTAGTGGGATTACTGAATTGAATGGAAGCTCTATTTTAAGTTCCTTGGGGAATCTCCATACTACTTTTGAGAGAAGTTGCACTACTTTGCAGTCCCCCGACACTGGATGAGTTTTGAGGTAATTTTTTTTTGTTTGTTTGAAACAGAGTCTCCCTATGTCACCCTTGGTTGAGTGCCATGACGTTACAGCTCACTGCAACCTCAAACTCTTGGGCTTAAGTGATTCTCTTGCCTCAGCTTCCCAAGTACCTAGGACTACAGGTGCCCACCACAATGCCTGGGTATTTTTATTGTTGTTGTTGTTTAGTAGGGGTGGGCCGGGTTCGAACCCGCCAACCCCGGTGTATGTGGCCAGTGTCCTAATCACCGAGCCAACATAATTTTTAAAAAATATTAGTTTCCTTAACTGTAAGATCTCAATATTGTCTATACACAGTATTGTAACGATCTAAAGGAAAGAGATATGAACACCCTTCTCTAAAGAGTGAGATACTGCCCAAGTATAATTTATCAGTATTATATATTTTGTGGCACAAACCTCAAAAACAATGGGAGAAAATGGTTTTGGTGTACTTTGACTTGGTTTTACCAGCTATGATTTTGTTACTCACTGACTACCAGGAGTACTATTCATAGCTATTAAAAATAGCTTTATAAGAGATAACAACTTAGTTCATGAACTATAGAGTGCTTTTTCCACCTACTGTATATGTGTCTGCTGGTTTACTTTTTCCTGGACAGGATGTTAAAGACAAATTATCTTTTAGTAGGAAGATAAGTAATGTGAGCAAGAAAATATCCACAAGCAAAATGTACTAAGATTTTTGTCAGTTATTTGGAAAGCAACTTACTTATGAACAAAATGAGTTTACTCAAATAAGTATACAATGTTTTAGCCTCTAGAATTACCAATTAATACCATCTATTAGCATATAATCCAAGAATGTGATTAAAATTCGTATTGTTGGCTTACACTTCAAATTTTTTTTTCTGTATGTTTAAAGACTCTCTCACGGTGCCAAGACATGTAGTTATAACTCAAAAATGTACTTATAAATCTGTTTTCTTAGAAAAACTTTATTGTGTTTAAAACACTTCATATGACATTTAACCTCTTAAATCATTTTACATTAAGGACAAAGACTAACATGATTTAATAACAAAAACTAAAACAAAAGCACAATGTCATGGCTGTGCAAGGCATTTCTAGGTGGAAAACTTTTTAGTTCTCACAACAACCCTGTGATAATCTCTCAAATATTTAAGTATATGACACAGTATTAATGATAGTCACAATGCTGCATAGTAGATCTCTAAAAATTAATCTTCTTACATAACTGAAACTTTATATCCATTGAATACCAATTCTTCATTCCCCCTTTTCCCAGCCTCTGTCAACCACAATTCTACTCTCTGTTTCTGTTGGACTATTTTAGATACTACATATCTCATATAAGTGGAAGCATGCATAAACATTGTATATAAAAATTATCTATATTGTGTACAACAACATTATGTTTTAAAATATGTACATATTATAGAATAGCTAAATTGAGTGAATTAATATACAGGGTGTCCATAAGGTTCATGTGAAAAATAGTTGTCTTTTAGGTGGTGCCTGTGGCTCAGAGGAGTAGGGCACTGGCCCCATATGCTGGAGGTGGCGGGTTCAAACCCAGCCTCCAGCCAAAAAAAAAAAAAAATATATATATATATATATGTAGTTGTTTCTCTTAAATTGCACACGAACTTAATGGACACCCTGTATTGCATTATATCACATAGTTATCATATTTTTGGCAAGAACATTTAAAATCTACTATCAGGGATTTTAAGGAATTCAACACATTACATGTATTATTAACTACAGTTACCACCTTGTACAATAGATTTTTTTTTTTTTTGAGATGGAGCCTTAAGCTATCCCCCTGGGTAGAGTGCCATGGCATCACAGCTCATAGCAACCTCCAACTCCTGGGCTCAAGCGAGTCTCCTGCCTCCGCCTCCCAAGTAGCTGGGACCACAGGCGCCTGCCACAACACCCGGCTATTTTTTGGTTGCAGCCATCATTGTTGTTTGGCGGCTGGGGCTGGGGATTCGAACCCGCAACCTTAGGTGTAAGTGGCTGGCGCCTTAGCCGATTGAGCCACAGGTGCCGAGCCAATAGTCAGTTTCTTAATTTCTCTGTGCCTCAGTTTTCCCATCTGTGGACAAGAGATTATAATAGTATCATTCTTACAGTTTTATGAGGATTAAATTCAATCAGACCCCTAATACAGTGCCTGGCACAAAGTAGAGGCTTGACCAAATAGTCTCTTACTGTTTTTAAAAAATAAAATATGAACGGTAATAACCACTATTCGAAGAGGAAAGAAATGGAGCCAAATTCTTCCTGTTTCCCTTCTGCCCTGAGGTTCTTAGACCTCTACCCCACTTCCCCGCAATCCCAGCTTGGAGTCTGGGATAGCAGACACTCAACAAATATTTGTCAAACTGGGAGAAAAAGAACTATATCTTGTAATTTTCCATCTTAATCTACTCTTCCAATTGCCCCCAGGGCTGTTGCTGGCCAAACTAGCCAGAAATTAGAGGATCCCAGCCTCCTCCCTTCCCTCAGCATTGCCTAAGAAATTCTGAGGGACATTGCCCAGGCTTTTCTTTCAGCCTCAGTTTCCTCAGCTTGGAATAGGGACATAGGCTGTTTGAATCCTAGCTGTCCTTGGAGAAGCAATACAGCCTAGTAAGTTGGTTGTGATCCCAGTCCGGGAGACCCCTCAGAAGGTGGGAGTAACCCTCTTGAGGGACAGACATCCGCTCAACTTCTGCCCACCCCGCAGGAGGCTGGAGGTTTACTCATGGCCACAGCAAGAAGTGAGCCTCATGGGAGGGCCTAGGGCCTCCAGGGTTGGTGGTGGTGGGGAAAGCAGGAGGCCGGCCTAGACACTGCTCCTGCCCTTTTACGGTCTCACAGTGAGGCAGCACTAACTCGGACATCCGCCATCTGCCTTCCACGGTGCTGGGGACCGGAAACGCGGGGGGTGGGTGGGATGGGGGGCGGGGCTGGGGGTAGCAGGAGACTAGAGTACCCGTGGAAAAGCGTGAAAGAAGAGAGCTTTGCTCTCACAAACTGCCCCCTCTCGGGGCAGACATTGAAGGGCTGCTGCTATAATGGGAAAAGGACAGGCAAAAAGTCTTGAAGGTGTGTCTTTGGGTGTCCCCATGCTCCAAATTTCCCAATTGCTTTCACACATCAGAAGTAACAAACACGGGAGGGGGGTTCTCTAATGGTCATAAAAAGGAATACTACCCAGATGTCAGAGGGCAAGGGTGTAGGGAATGTGGAGGAAGTGGGAGGATGAGGGCATCAAGGGGTTAATCCCCAGTTGTCCCCAGGGGCCTCCCCCTCAGGCTGGGGGCTTTGGGGCAGGAAGTCCCAGAGAGGGTGGAGGAAAGGAGATAGTATTGTCAGGCTCTAGCCCTAAGAGAGATATTATGGAGACCAAGGGAGTGGAAGATGGAGGGGGCTTAGTTGGACCCCCCAGCCCGCACTGGCTCCACCCTCAGTGAGCCCAGGAGTTCGGGAGAGGTCTGGACGAGAGACATAATTCCTGGGTCCCTTGGGTCCCTCCACCCCAGGATTAAATTCCTGGGAAGATAGCTGGAACTATCTGGGAAGCCTGGGTCCCTGGGGAAGAAGGCTGTGACCTTGAAGCTTGCCTGCGCCCCCTCCTCCAACCCCAGGGCACTCGAAGGCTGGAGGGGGGGCAGTGAACAAAGGGGGAGGGGCAATGGTGGGGACAGCAGACGACCCACAGGGCTCCGTGCCCGCCCTCCACACACACACCAGCTGTCTCGACAGGTGAGTCAGGAAGACAAAAGCCCCCACTTTCCCCAGTTGCCGCGCCCCCTCCCTCCCCTGGGCTGCACAGGTGGGGAAGAGAGGCCGCCCTTCTGGCCCAGGGCCTGGGAGCCGCCCTCAGTGCGGAGCGCTTGCTTGCTCCTAGGCACCGCATGTTTTAAGTTCCAACCAGACCCTGGAAGCTGAGTCTGGGTCTGTGGGTCGGTTCACACTAACCCTTTCACAGGAGTATCTAAGTGCCCCCCCCCCAAATTGAAGCGGCTAAGAAGTATCCCCGAAGTTAAGGAGCGAGGTCCCACTTGGGGAGACTTTTTCCAGAGCCACATAAACGGGGACCCTGAAAACAGGGTCTGCGTCTCAGTCTCCTCTAGGTCCCAAGCTCTCCCAAATCGGCCCCCCACAATCCTTTCCGCACCTCAAGTTGAAGTTTACGGAGAGTCTGAGCCCTACCTAAATCCTGGCATCCCTGTAGGTAGTAGCTGCCGAGTTGGAAGTCCTCAGAAAAAGTCTTAAAAATTCGGGAGTCTTCGGAGCGCCCCAAATCTGAGAGCTCCCAGGAGAACCTTACTCACACCACCCCTCGTCTTGGGAGTCACGGGGAGGTGGTCAATACATGGAAGCCATCCAAGAAGATTCAAGCCACATCAGAAGCTCCCAGTGCCCAGTCCCTAAATTCCAGGCGGGAGTGAGCTGGGGGGGGGGGAGGGGGACAAAGGCGGGGCTGGAAGCTCGCGCCGGGCGGGGAAGGGTCAGGAAGCATGTCGGGGGCTCACCTCATGGCTGCTCGGCGGGCGGGCGGCGCGCCCACGGGGTGGGTACTCCCGGGGCGCCCCTGGTTCGAAGTTCAGGGGTTCAGGGCTTGCTCCAGGTTCTGCTCAGTCTCCCCCAGGGTCCCGCCCCATAGAGTCCGGCTTCCTGGAGGGGAACGTAAACGCCACCGGGACAGATCCTCAGGCGCCTCCTCCCTCTGATGATTTGATGAGGGGGAATCCCTGCAGTAGAAAGAGGGTGCAGTGTCCCCAGCCCGGCGCGCCCCCTCGGCCGGCGGCGGCTACAATGTTACTCTTACTACACTGTACTTCTCTTCGCTATATTTCGTTCCAAAATTCCACTCCCCGCACCCACAATGCCCTGCGCCTTAAAGGGGCCGCGAACACCTCCAGGCGGGGGATGGAGGATGCTTAAAGGGACAACTCGGCGCCCTCGACTTCCGCAATTTCCCTCTTTCCCTAACGTTACTACATAGGGGCGCACCCTAGGTGTCACCCGCAAATTTGGGCCCAAGCTTGGTGGAGGAGAAAGGGTCCTCCCTTGATCCCTAGTTCTCTCTTACAATGGAAATTCTTAGGAAAATCTCAATGGTCAGATCTTTCCATTCTACCCTCCCCAACAACTTCTCCATTTCTTCACATTCTGCTCGATTATGGGGGGAGGACCCTCTGTTTAAGCAAGTGGTCTCAAATTTTCTCCCTTAAATCCCACTTCGGAACCCCCAACGTCTCTCTTCATTTATGTGAGGTTACTGAGGGATGGCCCCTACCGCCCCCGCCCCCCAGCACAGGAGGACCCAGCTCTCTCGCTGCCCCCCGCCCGCTCCGGGAAGGTGAGGAGGAAGTGGGCCGAGGGGGTGCGGTCGGCCGCTGACTCAGCCGCAGGGTCGGGGGTGGGGTGGGGGTGGGGATAGGCGGAGTGTACAGGGGAGGAGGGTCTGGTGCTGGGGATGGGACACCAGGTTCCTGGGTGAATAAAGCCCCTGACCCCCCTGCCCTAGTATTCCCTGCTATGACTCAGTTTCACTGGCAGAGGACGGCGGGATCACGCCAGCAATCCGAAGGGCAGAGCGGTTGGGAGGCTCTCCCAGGTGCCGGCAGTCAGGACCCCCCTCCCCCACAAGCAGGTCTGGTCTGAGCCCACAAGCCCTCCACCCCTTCCGCAGCGGGTCTGGCAGGCCCCGCCCAAGTGACGTCACTGGTGCGGTCGTGCCCCTTCTGTACAGCGCCACCTGGCCTGGGTGAGTGAGGTGCCTTAGCCCTAGGAAATCTTAAGTTCCACGTTTACAAATAGGTAAACTGAGGCCTGGAGGAAAGGACTAAATCTGGCCTATCGACATCTTGCCTGAGCTCCCGGTACCGCAAGGGCGAAGATATAAATGTAAAACGAGCAATTCTCATGGCCCAACCGACTAGGAGAGAGAACCAACCTTTCCAGCCTTTGTCCAGGCCCACTCTTGGGTGCTGGAATGCTTTATCTTTCTAGATCAAGCTCTGACATTAATTCTTTTCTGAAGAACTGATTAAGCCTCTCTCCTTCACCCTACTCTGGGAGACCTTGAACCCTGATCCATCAAGGTTATAGTTGTTTCTCTTTGTGTCTCTTCTGGCTGTGAGTTCTTTGGGGGCAGGTGTAGACTAAATTGATTTCGAGACTTCGTTTAACCCAACCAGGCCCAGAATGCAGCTCAACAAACATTTAGCCAACTGAATAAGTAAACACCAATTCTGTGTGACCTTGGGCAAGTCTTTTGTCCTCTCTGGTTCTCAGCTTTCTCATCTGTGAAAGGGATAGGCGGCGTGACACTTCCAGGTGCCACCTGAACTACCATAAGAATTGGCAAACCTTTCCCATAAAGGTGAAAATAGTAAATATTTTAGACATATTAGACACAAGGTCTGGTTTCCATCTATCGTTTTTTACAACCCTTTAATGTACAAACTGGCTGGGTGCAGTGGCTCACGCTATGATCTTAGGACACTGGGAGGCTGAGGTGGGAGGATCATTTGAGGGCAGGAGTTCAAGACCAGCCTGAGCAAGAGCAAGACCCCACCTCTACTAAAAATAGAAAAATTAGCTGGGTGTTGTGGTTGGCACCTGTAGTCCCAACTAGTCGGGAGGTTGAGGCAGGATTGTTTGAACCCAGGAATTTGAGCTTGCCATGAGCTAGACACTCTAGCCTATGCAAGAGAGTGAGACTACGTCTCCAAACAAAACAAAAATACAAAGCATTCTTGTCTCTAGTATCATACAAAACACCCAGCACCAGCAAGAACCCTGCCTTAGAGAACTCTTGTATATGTGCACAAACAGCCTGAGCAAGGATCTTTTTTTTTTTTTTTTTTTTTTGAGACGGAGCCTCAAGCTATCCCCCTGGGTAGAGTGCCATGGCATTACAGCTCATAGCAACCTCCAACTCCTGGGCTCAAGCGAGTCTCCTGCCTCAGCCTCCCTAGTAGCTGGGACCACAGGCGCCTGCCACAACGCCCGGCCATTTTTTGGTTTCAGCCATCATTGTTGTTTTGGCGGGCCGGCTGGGGATTTGAACCCGCCACCTTAGGTGTATGTGGCTGGCGCCTTAGCCAATTGAGCCACAGGCGCCAAGCCCTGAGCAAGGATCTTTATAGTAGCAATGTTGTGAGAGCAAGAAATTAGAAATAACTTAAATGTCCATGGACAGGAGGGAGCATAAAACCCTGGCACATCGGCTTGGCGCCTGTGGCTCAATTGGCTAAGGTGCCAGCCACATACACCTAAGGTGGCGGGTTCGAATCCCCAGCCCGGGCCCGCCAAACAACAATGATGGCTGCAACCAAAAAATGGTCGGGCGTTGTGGTGGGTGCCTGTGGTCCCAGCTACTTGGGAGGCTGAGGTAGGAGACTCGCTTGAGCCCAGGAGTTGGAGGTTGCTATGAGCTGTGATGCCATGGCACTCTACTCAGGGGGATAGCTTGAGGCTCTGTCTCAAAAAAAAAAAACCCTGGCACATCCATTGGCAGAAGTGCTAGGAGAGGTTCGGCACCTGTGGCTCAAGTGGCTAAGGCTCCAGCCACATACACCTGAGCCGGCCGCCAAACAACAATGATGGCTACAACCAAAAAATAGCCGGGCGTTGTGGCAGGCACCTGTGGTCCCAGCTACTTGGGAGGCTGAGGCAGGAGACTCA
>CAUYQV010028032.1:0-20687 GCA_963574575.1 Galagoides demidoff | reverse complement strand
ACAATGATGGCTGCAGCCAAAAAATGGCCGGGCGTTGTGGGGGGCGCCTGTGGTCCCAGCTACTTGGGAGGAGGAGGCAGGAGACTCACTTGAGCCCAGAAATTGGAGGTTGCTATGAGCTGTGATGCCATGGCACTCTACCCCGGGGGATAGCTTGAGGCTTCGTCTCAAAAAAAAAAAAAAAAAAAAAAAAGGTGATCTCAGCAGCCTGTTCACGTCAGGGAGTGCTCTGGCCCAGAGCTCCAAGCCAGCACGTCAGTGGGAATCCTACCGTATGGCCCAACTGATGCTGGTGGTCTGCCATCACAGCTCTTGACTCCCCCTGATAGTACCAAGCCCTGGAGCCTAGTGGCTCAGGACAACCCACTGAAAGCAGTGGTCATTCTCCCCTTCTGACAAACACCTCAGTGAGTGGCCTTCTTCAGTTCCTGGTTCCCAGCAGGTGGAATGCCAGGGGAAGCAGGTGAAGGCTATGAGCTTCCTCCCCCCCAATATCACCAGCAGGTGTGTATAAGGAATTGTAGCCTAGTAACGCTCAGGAGCAGAGCACTAAGCCCTCATCTGGCCTAGACAGGTGATAGCCCAACCACCTAGGTTTTCGTAAGTACATGCCCTGGTGTTCATACAACAATGAAATCACCTAATGACGCATCTCTTAGAATGTTTCCCTGTCATTAAGCAAAACATTAGTATAAATGAGGCTGCCCAAAAAGCCATCTTCAACTATGTCATACTTAAAAATTACGTTTAGTCTTCCTTAACAGAATTGTCTTTATTTCACCATACCAAGACATTCATAGACTGAAGGTCTTCATGGAAAATACCTGCATTTTATTTGCAGAAGGCCCTTTGAGAATTTAGATGTATACATAAGCAATAAATGTCTCTAAATCTAGGCTTGACTTTATTTATTTATTTTTTGGGGGGGAGACAGTCTTTCTATGTCACCCTGGGTAGAGTGCTGTGGCATCACAGCTCACAGCAACCTCATACTCTTGGGCTTAAGTGATTCTCTTGTCTCAGCCACCCAAGCAGCTGGGACTACAGGCACCTGCCACAATGCCCAGCTATTTTTTTGTTGCAGTTGTCATTGTTGTTCACCTGGCCCAGAGCAGGTTTGAACCCACCACCTTCAGTGTACATGGTGGGTGCCATAACCACTGTGCTACAGGCGCCAAGCCTGGGCTTGACTTTTTAACAAAAAACCACTACACTTTCTTTTTTTTTTTCAAAGTTCCTGTTTCATTAGATACTTAATAAAATACCACATTCTAGGCTTAATGACACCTTAATACCTACACAAATATAATAATATTTTGCTCTCATTCAAGGCAAAGTAATAAAAAGGAACAATTTGGGACTGTTAACTATTATTCCCAGGTCAGTTACACCAAGATGTGTGTATCCCTTTTTCAGAAAGTTAAATTGCATGGTATTAGATTTTATAAAAATATAAAATGTGTATTTCATCTTTTTAAAAATTTTCATTAAAGAGCATTTAATGTTTGGAAAGTTTTTATGATGCTATTAATGTTGCTACAAAGAACAGCCAAAGCCCCCTCAAATCTTCCCTGAACTGATGTAACGGAGTGATGCGTGGCCATCACCAAGCTGATGGTTTTTGTAATAAAAAGGGTCATGAACCTCCTCTCATGGAGGAAATTCCTGCCAACGTCCAGTTCTAAAACACTGAGCCTATTTCTGCACAGACATGGAAATGGCAGCCCACTGGAGGGAAGGGATGAGAGAACAGAGTCGTTTCTGAATGTTCGATATAATTGTTTTGTAGGTAAAATAGAAGGAAATTAAGGTTTCTTGATTTTTGAATGTTCTGCTGCTTCTTTCATTTAAAAGAACTATAAATTAGGCTTGACTAAAAAGAAGAAAGGAAGCCTCTCATTTAGGAAAACACCGCATACAGCTTCACACCTATTCTGGCTACTAACTAACGGGGCATCTGAGAACTGGCAAAACCATTTACCTGTGTACGAAACAAAATAATAAAATGATAAAGACAGGTGCTATTTTTGCTTGAGCTAAGAAGCCACTAAGTGACTGTCAGTACTGGGTAAATATGACTTTACCCATCACAGTCCTAAAACACCCCTTCCCTGGATCCACAAACTCCAATTGGCTCTGTCTCCTTTTCCACGATCCTTTAGTGATTTAAAAAAAAAATAATAAAGTAAAATAGAAAATATTTTTTGACTGGTTAAAGTAGATGCTAAAGCCCTAATAATGGGTCAGTGATGGGAGGAAAGAGGAACGAGTATTACCCATGGTGCATTAAAATAATTGTGTGAATCTAAATATAAACACTTGAATTTCTGGGATGCAAGTCCAAGCTATCAATCTCCGACTTTTCCAAACACTATAGAATATGCTAATTTCTTCTGTTAGACTCAAGCTAAAATTAGAAGTTATCTTCCCCGAGTATACGGCGGTGTCTTGGTAAGAGCCACATAAGAAATTATGATTGCAGTCTCTCTCATTTCTTCTCATTCGTGAGAGGGACCCCTTTCAACTCTCTTTGGAAGTGCTCCAAGATTTCTCTTTGTCATACTAGGGGGAAAATGAAATTATAATTGAGGTGAAAATGGTTTTCCACTGAATTTTATCTATTAATACATGTACTGATTAGTCATTGCATATACTGCCCGGATCCTCCTTCAGGTATGAAGAGCTCATTCTGCAAACAGCTGGCTGAGCTGACAGTGACATGCTGTGGCTGTCAGCCCCCTTCAGGGACTGCCCCAACTGAACAAAGTTTCTTCATTCCAGATTATGCCCCCTTTCTGAGTATGTCTGCACATGATTACTGACAGGAGGTGGGTATGGAGCATTCCCATAAAGGCCCATTTCCCCAGCCTCAACTCTGCACAAGTCTAAAGGCCATCCCAACTCCAAAACTCCCATGACATCAGCTAAGGCCTAATGAATTGTGTCACCATTCAAATTCTCCTCCCTCTGCTCAATTTTCTCCCTCCTTTCCCTGGGTATAGACCTCATGAGTACTTCCTAATAAAGGCCCCACATGCTACTCTGTTTCAGGGTCTGCTTCCCAGAGAACCTAAACCGTAACAGTTTGTGCCAGAAATAGTTCATAAAAGCAGACACTAAGATGAGATTTTGGAGCTGATTCACTTGCCATCTGGATAGCAATAAGGATCTCATCTCTGTTGGTAGCTGAAGCTCAGATATCTCCAGGATCAAGGTAGCAGTGTAATTGCTAAACTTTCACCAGTGGTGAAGTGGGATGACACAGCATTGGAAGTAAATGTATTAGCTGATACAAATTATATCAGCATTTGAGACATATGGGAAGAACAGAAATGATAACGATGGTGGAATTACGTAGCCATTGCTAAGCATCACTGACGCTTTTGAAAAGAATCCCACAAGCCTGACTTTATTGATCAGTAATGAAGAGGCGAGTGCGAAGGTCATCGTGCCTCCTCGCTAGCATACCAAGGAGCTCTCGTCTTCTACAATAGAAGAACAGAGAAAGTGGAGGACCAGGTGACTCAGAGTAATCGAGCTCCACAGAAAACTCCAACCGAAGCAGGTCTGCTGCAGCAAAGTCAGAGCCTGGGTTGGGACCTGTGAGTCAGGGTGTCACAACCTGTGACTAGAGAGAGGGACCTCTCACGACCTGGCATGAGGAGGGAGAGTTGACCTGAGTGGAAAGCGGGGAAATGAAGAAGAGGGACACACACGAGACGAGAGACAGGACGGCGCCAGGAGGACTGACGCAGCTGCGGGCTGCAGCCAGCACCTGAACCATGGAGACAGCTTTATTTATTCAGTGTCTTAACAAGGTTGGGTAAATCTTAGCACATGGGGAAGAGATCAACCTTAAAGAGGAAAAACTGTGTGCTTGCCGATCACAAGGTGTGCCTGGGCTACGGACTGCTGGCAGGTGGGAAGAATGTTGTTAAAGGAGAAGTGGCTGGGGGTCGCTCCCTGAGCATTTCCCAGGCTTTGGGGACCCTGCTACCCACTCCTCACATCAGGGTTGATGGCTCCAAACTTTTGAATCTTCAGATGTCCCTAAACCCTCTGGACTGCAAGAGCCATCCACTCCTTTACAAAAAGAGGAAGCAAGCACCACCACTTGCTTAAAGAAGGTGCTGAAGGCTCTCCTCCCAAGGTGACCTATCCCTCCCTCAGGATCTGACCCACTTTCTCTCCGGGAAAAAGCCCAATAACTAGGGTTAAACAATATCACCAGGCCAGAGGAGATTATGTCATTCCTCCTTGACAGTATCAACGAGAAGCCAGCCAAATGGAGAGATCATCAGACAGAGGAGCTTGAGATCCCAGCCCTCATCCCACTCTGCCAGTGCCCCTTGGTATGACCTTGGACATGTGACCTCACCATGCCTCAATCTTTTCACGCATAAAATAAGGTAACCCCCTGAGCTTGGTTCACAGGTGCATCTTCTGGAATTGCGAGTACACACCTTCCTAGTGGCCTTGAAAGGCAGTGGTCCTGTGTGTGGAAAATCTCCCAAACTGGACAAGCATCATGCATCTGGTCACTCACTTTGTGTGGAAAGAGAACTGGCCCCAGTTTGTGTATATATTATATACACCATGGCAAGCAAGTGGCAAACACACCATGGAAGAAGAAATATTGAAAGATTGGGGACAAGTAAGTCTGAGTTAGAGGTATCTGAACAGACCAGACCATGGGAACGAGCAGGAAAGACAAAGGCCTTCGCATCCCACAGTAAGAGCTAAGGCAGCATCAGTCAAAGAAAAAGCACTAAAAGTGAGGCCACCCAATGACCCAACCAGTTTGTCAACAGTCAGCCTCAATCATCAAGTACCCAAGTCCTGGCCTATAGGCCACATGAAAGTAGCCACAGTGGCAGGTGTACAGATCATTCACAGACTGACAGCATGAACTCCCAGACATAATGCTGATCCAGCCACTTCTACCACCTACTGTCCAATCTGCCAGTAAGAGAGAGTATACTGAACTGAGTCCCTGGTACAGCATCATCCCTTCAGGCAACCATCCAAGTGAACGCTTATGACAAGTTTACTACCCATTGGGCCCCTAACTCCCTGGAGAGTAGAACAATTCACTGAGACAAGCACAGACAGTTATTTAGGCATGGGCTTGCATTTCCTGCCCACATGACCTCCATAGCACCATTGTCCTATGTGATGACGGGGATCTGTTGGTCATACCGCCTGGAAGTTTCTAGCTTGATAGAGCAACAGACCAATGTATTGAAGCCATGACTGAAGTGTCCACTTAGAGGTCATGTTTTGCAAGGGTGAGGCTGATTTTCAGGACACAATATACATTTTAAATCAAGGATTTTTATATGGTGCTATATCCCTGATAGTAAGAATATATAGAAACAAACAAGTGGATAGTAGGCAGAATTCTGAGTTGACCCCCACAATTTTCCACCACCGCCCCAGTATACAACACTACATAATCTCTAACACTGTGAATATGTTGCATATTCGCTCTGTGATTAGGTGGTTACATGGCATGCTTGACCACAAAACGAGGAGATAATTCTAGGTGGCTTCACCTAATCTCATGAGCAGTTTAGAAGCAGACAATTTTCTCCAGCTGGTGACAGGAGAGGACATTGGAAGTTTAAAGCATAAGAACAATTTGATGTGCAGTTGCTGACTTGAGGACAGAAGGGACCATGAAGTTAGGAATACAAGTGCCTCTGATACTTGAGGCTTGTCCACAGCTGATAGCCAGCAAAGTAACCAGTACCTCAGTCCTAAACAACCACAAGAACTGAATTCTACAAAGAGGAATGCTCTTGGAAGTGGATTTTTCCCCAGAGCCTCCAGGAAAGAACTCAGTCTCCCTCACACTCATGTCAACCTTCTGAGACTCTGACCAGGTCAGACTTTGGACATATGAACTATAAGCCACCGAGGTTGTTTGAAGCCACTACGTCTCTATTAATTTCTTATGCAGCAATAGAAGACTAATAAAGAGTAAAACTAGAATGTCTCAGTGTATTTGGAAATACAAAAGGGCAATTCCTGCCACAGAATAATTTCACTCAACTCTAAGGTATAAGGTCACTGTTCCAGGAGCTCCTGTTATGTGATCAGCAACCAGGAATTGCAGGTGTTATCTTGAAGGGGCCCTGAGTGCAGGAGGAGGCAGGTGTGCCTGTCACACAGTACGGTCTAGATCCTGAGTGATCCACTTCACTATTGCTTGGTCCTCTTTACCATACATTGATTGTAAATGGACAGATGCTATGGTCCCAGGTAGATCGTGTATGATCAGGTTGTTTTATGGCACACAGAAAGTGACAAAGAGTTCAGACACCTCAGGGGTGAGTGCCAGTGTTGAAAGCCAAGCAAATGTGTCCTTTACCCCAAATGCTTCCTTTCTCTCCACGGTCACATCACTCTGATGCCTAAGGGTCAATACCAAACACGGTGGCCTCCTATATTTTGTCCAGGTGTATAGTTGTTTGAAGCAGGAGGGTAAGTTTGCTGCTGGTTTTCCTGTCACGGCTGAAACAGAAGTGAAAAGACACTTTTCTGTTTTAAACAAGCCTACAAGAGAGACTCGGTCAGGCATTAAGGTCAGCCACTAACATCTACCTGTGTCTCGTATTTCCGAGAGACTGAGTTCTTAAATAAGACTGAAGAAAATGAAGATGATGGAGTAGAGCAAACTTCATTCTAAGTAAACTATACACAAGTATTTTTTGCATGGTTCACTGAGTATGGCTGACTGAGACAGAAGTGACTCCAGTTTTAAAATCATTGTAGTGCTCAGTACGGATCAGTGTATCAGGTAATCCCCTGATAACCACGGTAAGTAGACTCAGGTCTTTCATCCTGCTCTTCCTCCTCCACAGGCTCTTCGAAAGCAACCTCTTCTGTTCTGAGCTGTTTCCTTGAGGTCCACGCTGGCCCTGCTCCACCTGCCAGGTCACTACCCCATCTGTAAGTTCTCAAGTCTCTCAGGTTCTCTGCATACTTGTACATGAGTGAGTCTTGTCACTAACATCGTGTTCCAACCACACTAACCCCCCAAAGCCTGGGGCTTTGATGCTCGTGTTCCTGCTTAATTATTTGCCCTTGGAGCTCTCGTGAGTTTTGTTTGTTTGGGGGCATTGGCAATCAGTGTCAAAACTCCTCAGCGAAACAAGGAGAACATTTCCTCTCTATGAAAATAGGCAATGTTATGTATTCTGCCCATGGTGGAAACCACAGAACATAAAATGATCCTTAAAAAACTTGTGCACGTTTATTATGCATCTGAATAAAATCCAGAAAAAATGTGGTAAATGTGTCCCAGAGTAAAACAATTCCTGTCCATTGAACTGTCCTTTTAATGCATTCCAGTTAGAAACTGAGATTCTATGAGGATGTACTGACTAAATTATCTCATTGTCCCTTTCCAACGTTTACAATTTGAAATGATTAAATGTGCAGAAAGATACAAGTGCACCCTCTGGTGTAGTCACGGCCTCTACAAAACAGGTTTTCCTGGAAATGCCTGTTAGCGAGAATGGGTCACATCACAGGACTGGACTTCCCGATGTACCAGAAAATGTCTCTGACAAGATTTTTAAACTTAGGAGCTGTCAGAGGAAAATCTTTTGGGTTATTAGTTGCTCATATTCTGACAGTAAAAAATGTTCTCTTGAGACTTAGGAAAGTCAATGTGAACCTGACATCACGGGGCTCAATTCCTCCCTCAACAGACCTGTCCTCTGGGAGGAGATTCGGGGACTGAATCCTGAACACCGTAATTATATATGCCACTGGATTTTCCTTAAAATAAAAATAAGAGAACTCATTTTTATTTCTTTTTCAAATTTCTTTAGCATTTTTGGAATTTTACAAATGATCATACTATTTTAGCTTTATGATATAGGTTTAGAAGAGTGTTGTGATTTCTAATTTTTGCCTTATATAAGGATGTTGTATTATTATTTTTATTTAACTTTTACCCAATTATACAAATATGACATGCTATGTAAGTTTTTAATAAAGACATGATGTCACTAACCCACAGGTGCACGTGATCCTTAAGTTTGTGAGCCTGACCTTGGCTTCCCACCTCTCCCAATACTAAGGGAAACATATCCAATTTGCACATCTGAAAATAAAAGCCTGACAGGGTTTTTAGTAAGAAGAGGCATTTTGCCTTAATTTAATGGTGAACTAACAAGTATCAGAGAAAGAAAAACAAATTCTTTAGAGTCCAACCAACAAGATCCAGGCACTGGGGAAGGAGAGGAAGTAGGAATTCCAGGAACCCCAGACCCACAGGAAGGCCACACGGCCTCTCTGTCTGGGAGGAAGAGAATCAGTAATACAAGGGCATCAGGGCGCTTTCTAAGGATGTCAGAATACATCCCTGGTTCTGGGAAGCAGGGTAAACTGACATTTGTTTCTCCCAAAGGAGAAATGTTCTTCATCTTCTGCTTCTCAAGGCAACTGTATAAAATTGTACCTGCAGGGCCCCACCTGTGGCTCAAAAGAGTAGGGCACATGCCCCATATGCCGGAGGTGGTGGGTTCAAACTCAGCCCTGGCCAAAAACTTCAACAACAAAAAAATTAATAATAATTAAAAAAGAAAAAATAAATAAAAAATAAAAGTGTGCCTGCAAAAGAGGCTGCCTTCACTGCTCAAAGGGCAGGTGGGGCACAAGGGGCTTCGAGCCCAGCTCTGGCCATGTGTACCAGAGTGCTGGGCTGTCTCCACCTGAACGAGAGGATGACTTCAAATTCACACCCAGGTACTGCAGGGAATAGCCGAGGGTGCCCTGTCCACTTCTCCTTAAGGCCCCTCCCTGATGTCTTCCTTCTGTTGCTTCCCCACCCACTATCTCCTTCAACCATTTTCTTCCCTATCCTCCCTCTGAATGCTGAAAGGAACAGGATATGCTTAAGCCAAGAAGGTGAATTTGACGTCACAAAACAATAAAAGAATTATGAAAAATGGGCTTATGGAGAAGTGAATGGGGAGGAAGAAATTGATGGGTATGTTAAAATCCAGATCCAGAGGTTTGGAATGAGTTGGAATATTTTAATCAAACTAACACAATGATAAAAACAATGGCTAAAAAATATTTTTTTTCTGGCAAAAGTGTAAACTAGACTAAGATGAGTCTAAAGAGACTCATTTCATTTTCTCACAGGAAAGTGAATTATGAGAAAATATTCGTGAGCGTGGGAAGAACAATCTAACCATCGTGGAGCACATAATCTTTAACCAGCCAAGACAGCATGTGGTCTTGAATGAAACGTTTTTGCTTTATACTCAGAAAAATCAAATAGAGATCAATAGGACAGGCTTATAAAATAGAATGAAATATATGATTGAATTCTGGTAACAGAATTATTCTCTTACTGGAATTAGTCTCTTACAGAGAAAAATTATTCTCTTACTGGAATTTAGAATCCCTCCCCATGTGAGTGGCTTGAACCCAACAATCAAAATAACCAGACTATTACAGAATACTGGACAGATAAGTTTCTAATATTTCTACCTGGCATAGCATGTGTATAATCTAAAATGAGTTATTAATTCTCCCCTAACTACCAAACCCCTGAATAAGACTGACAGGTCAACAGGATAAAGAAGAAATTCAGATTCAGTACAGCTAGCCACTGACTTCAATTATTTCTTTCTATTACAAAAATTCAAATTGCAAAAGTAAAGAAAAACAATTTAGGAGGAGACCTATTCCTATGAGATTTAAAAATCCCAATAGTACTTCAATACTCAATTTTGGCACTGCATTTCCAGTATTTTGTCCGTATTTTACATTGTATTCTTAGCCCTTATAATTGAGCACAAGATTAGCTGAGTGCTCAACTAGAGCTAAAAATTCACCATCTCTCACATAGCCAATTATTTCAATCTTTGTCTCAATTGTGAAGTTTCTGAAACCTACACTTACTACTTTTTCTATTTATCATTCCACTTTTTTTCTAAATGAATAAGGGCAAATGCAATAAAACACTCAAATAATGAAGTGTAAAATTGGCAACACTGGCAAAATAGAACTATTGGCTGTCAGGGAGTGCCAAATAATTCACAGAGTTTAACATCAGAGAACCCCTAGAAGGACATTATGAGGTTTAGTGCCTGATAATGTAAAATGAAGTAAGGATTTATGAAAAATAAACCTCTAAAACTCAGGGTCCACCTATACTTTCTACAAATGCCCTACCAATAAAGCGTATAGACTATCTCCATGAAAGGTGGCAAGGTCAGTCTATAGAAGAACCTTAAAAAGAGATTAGAAATGTGTTCTTCTAAGGACAGAAATGGTGGTTATTTTACCTTAACTGATGATGCTAACTACGTGTGTATTTCTCAGTGTATAGATGTGTATGCGTGTGCATATATACACATATTTGTGTGTGTATGTATATATATATGCTTCTTTCAGAAGTAAAGCAAAAATGGGAGTTAAATTCATCCTCAGTTAGTCTTGACCAAGAACAAGAACCAGTTTATGATATAACCGTGGTAAGATCTTGTGGAATAGTGACTCGACCATCTTGGAGAGTCACGCATGAGATGAAAGGCACGCGTGGAGTTTTCAGGTATGTGTAAGAGACTTTGAAATGCAAATTTTCAATGGTTCAATGAAAAACATTTCAGGAACACTTCTTAGAAAGTGTAGAAAGATTCTTCTATAATCTTTCTTTTTTTTTTCTATAATGAAATGATTTTATTTTAAATCTTCGATGACCAGCCTTAAGCTAAAAAGTCTTTGATATAGAAACACTACTTCAAATGTACATTTGCGATGCAGTCTTCCATCTTAACTGTTTTCTGTATTTATGTTTTTGAGTATTCTGTATTTATGTATATGGGTGTTTGAATTAGAAATAATAAGATGCAAATCTCAGTCCTGTAATGTTGGCTATGCAGCTCTGACTGAGTTAGTTAATTTCTTTCTACATATAAGTTTATTTTGGAATAGGGATAATACAAACATCCAAAATGTCATCTGAGGATTAATGAAATTACATACACAAAACAACTAAGATAGGACTTCCCACATGGTATTAACTCACTTATTATTAAATATGCATCAATTGAAAGCAGACCACACACCAAATGCTGGGTAGGCAGCAGGGGTGTGGTGATAGGCAGGTCAGGAACAGCACCTGCCTTGGCAGAACCTGGAGACTGAGAAGGAAGACAGAAGGAAAGTAGGAAATCACAAAATCAAAGTGAGAGGAGAATTGTGGGTATGATGACAGTACAAAGAAGTGAGCAGATCTGGGGAATTTGAGAAGACTCCCATGGTCTCAACTAAGACTTCACAGGAAATGAGCCTGCTGAGGTTTGGAAATAAAGTAGGACAGAAAGCAAGTCCTAAGCCAGTGGTTCTCAACCTGTGGGTCGCAAGCCACAGGAACTGTATTAAAGGGCCATGGCATTAGGAAGGCCACTGTCCTAAGCAGAGGAGACAATGTGAAGGCCAAAGGGTTATGTGCTATGTTTGAAGAATACAAAAAATTAGTTCCAGAACAAAGTGAGTCCAAAGTAGAGAGTGCTAAGGGCTGAGCCTCTAGCAGTAAGCAGGAGCCACATCTCGCAGGAACTGGTGAAGGGATTTATACGTTGTCTTGGAGACAGTGGAGAGATAATGACTTGCTTTGAGAAGGAACAATGTCATCCCCAAACCAAGTGCTGGTGTCTGGCAAGGCCATTCTTGCTGTGTCAAGCCGTGGTGGGAGGCAGAAGGGCAGAGAGAGGAGTCAGAATCAGGATAACAAACCCACTGCCACAATAATAGCATTAGTCCATTCATGAGGAACGAACCTTCATAGCCTCATCACGAAGCCCCCCCTCCCAACACTCTCGCACTGGGGACACATTCAAACTGCAGCACCACCCTCTTAATTAACCTATTTCTATTCATGTTTCTTAAGAATCAACCATTCAGAAAGGAGCCCCTCCTTGACCCTTCTTTTTCCGTTCCTCTGGATATTCATTAGTTTTCCTCAGTCACCATTAATTCACACTTGAATGAATAGTATAATTCTATAACTGGATCTTACTGGTCCAGTAGCAAGCAGATCTGAAAAAGAAAAAAAAAGATACATCCAATAAAGACTCTCTCACTTACTTTATACATATCTTAGCAATCTGTATAAATTCTCCTGGAGCTCAGAAAGCTCAGTGAATTATTTAACTTCATATAGCTAGTAAGTTATAAAATCCAAATTATTACCAAGGAAATCTCTTTGACAACACAATACTTTTCCTATCGTGTTCAACCTATACATTATTCTGCTTTCAGATTTATCTTCTTTAAACACTAATTTCAGCCCTTCAGAATCTGTCAGTGACTCCCCTTTCTCTGAAAATACAATCCAAGCTTCCTGTCACTCAAGGATCTCAATTATCTGCCCTCACCTGACCTACCATTATTTTCCACAATATCTCAACAGAAATCTCTGCCCCATTCACTCTAGTGTCACTACGTCCTGCACACACCACACTTGTTACAGGCAGGTAAATATTTGCTTAAGATCCTTACTGCACTTAAATCACCATTTCTCATCCTCAGCCCCAAATCCATCCAGTTCTCCCAATCCAATTGATGAATATTTAATCTTCTCTAAAATAACATTCTTTTCCTTTGCCAACAATAATTTACCTCTAAATGAGTCCTTGTTTATATCAAACATTTGAACAAACTTGTATTGTACCATGCTAAATAATTATTTGAGGTAAATAAGTTGTCACCTTCAAATTATTTTCAAAATTCTTGATAGGAAGAAATACATTTCTTTATTATTTCCCTTTAGTGAACAACTCAGTGCAAATCATGTACTAATCACTCATTGAATACCTGTTTAAATGATTAAAATCCATTTTCAGTGATCTCTATATTCCCAGCAAACCTCTATTTCATGACCCTTACTTGGGTCATCAGCTCTCTCACTATGCCACCATCCATAACAGAAATTTGTGTCACTAAGAAAGAGAACTACTTTTTATTTAAAGAGTGTAAAGTAAATCTCTTGGCCAGGTGCGGTGGCTCCCACCTGTAATCCTAGCACCCTGGGAGCCTGAGGCAGGTGGATGGCCTGAGCTAAGGAGTTCAAGGCCAGACTGAGCAAAATGAGACCCAAATCTCTACTAAAAATAGAAAAACTAGCAGGGTGTTGTGGCGGTCACCTGTAGTCCCTGCTACTCGGGAGGCTAAGAAAATCACTTGAGCCCAAGAGTTTGAGGTTGCTGAGACACCATAGCAGTCAACCACAGGGTGACCAAGTGAGACTCTTTCTCAAAAGTAAATAAATAAATTAAGTAAATCCCTGTATCAACTAATACTATGATTTTTTTAACCAAACAAATTAGTATCTCAAACTACCTTTCACACTCATAAATCTCTGAATCCCAGAAGCTAAATTTAGCCTCATCAAGAAATTTGTTGCTAACACAAAGAAACACTCCAGTAGGAAGTATTTACCTAATTTAAATTGGGGGAATTGCTTACTACTTTTGCCAGTTTAATTTAAATTTTAGAATTTTAAGACATTTATAATATACAAGTTCATTCCCTGAGGTGAATCCAAAAAAGTGTCTGTAGTTTTCTATCTAAAAGTGACTATCAAGAGTTTATTTAACATTGCATCATAACTGTGTTTTAATTTGAAAAGGACACAGAATTGGGATAGTTTAACTTTGCTTGCCTTTTTTATAAACACATTCTGTCACAATTTTTTGAACAATTTAGAAAGTTTCAGATCATTAGTCCTATGTGGAAATACTGGTGAGCAGATAGTTCCAAACATGATTTTATAGATCAGATAATTCAATGTCAATCTACCTACCACCAAAAATTTCAGTTAGAGATGCGTGACACAGGGCAACACAACTCAAGTACATTATCTTAATACCAGTTTTCATACCATCTTCTGCATGCCTGATGCTAAAATTATTAATTGATCTGTGAGATACTCTCTACCTTTTTATTCACTTCAGAGCAACCTCATGATATCCCAATATGCAGTGCCAGCAGGAATTTGTAGTATTGTTTGAGAATATCCGACAAAAAAAAAAAACAGCCATAGGAAACAGCTCAAACATAGAGAAGGTTAGTAAGCAGAAAGTCCCTGGGAATTTGAATAACCCCACCCACATAATCAAAGAAATGTACATGAAAACATTCCTTTTTCCACTATTGTCTCCCTACATATGGAATGTCCTTACCGTATTAGTTAGCCAGACTCACTTGCTATCAGCCTCATTTTCACCCATTTCTCTTCCTTTTTTTATCCAGTGAACATTCTAATAATGCTACGACATGTCCTCTGGGTTACTGTGAGATGTAAATGTGCTAAGAACTAATAAAGTAGAAACTACTTAGAGAAGTTTTTTGACAAGCTTATCAGAGCTGAAAGACATTATTATCACATCTATCTCAAATAATAATCACCTGTTGTAACCTAGTAAAAGATCACTCTAGGAATTATGGAAGAAAGAACTATATTAAATATCCACTCAACTGCAGCAAAAATAGCAGGGCGGTAACTCGGAGGAAATCACAGGTCAAAAAAAAAAAAAAAAGTGTTAGTATTCAAGTCAGCAAGTGGAGGCGGCTGCAGGCTGTCTGGCTTGACTACCATCCAGGACCCAGCTCTTGTTTACTGTTTTCCTTTCTCTGGGTCCCTTCTGAACTGCTCTACCTCCCCTGGCTATTCCAGAAGCGTTCTCTTTTGGTCTCTAGTTTCTTCAGAACTTAAAAATCTTTCTCCTCTTCCAGTGACCTCTTCCCTCCAACCTACGTTTTTTGTTTACCTTGAATAAATAGATCTCTCCACCCAGAGCAATTTGATTTCCCCAGGGAAGAAGGAAGCGCTTGTTTACTTCTTGCTATGAGCCAGTAATATATATTTTAAAAGACTTAGCATGGTTAGATAGGAGATCACTAGACATAGCAGGGCAAAGACTCATCATCTGTGTGCAAATATATGTATGTTTGTATAATGTAATATACAAAATACAAGTTGTAGTAGAACCAATCTTCATCTGTTCCAAAATAATAACCAGATGAAAGCCATAGATTGGTGTTTACAGAACAAAATATAAACTGCCTAATGATTCCCAAGGTCCGAAGCCAACTCTTTAAGAGAGATTCTCACCTCAGAGCAGTAGTCTTGGTAGAAGGTATTTTTCCATCCAAGAGGAGTCTGTGCTAAAGCCAGTTCATCAGTAATGATTTCCTGTGGTTATTCCCATCCACCCTAAGCAATGGGATGTTGAAATAAGCACCACGATGTGCAGATGTGAAATGTAAATTTATACGCTTTAAAGATTTGAATTGAGAAAATTGTAAGAGAGCAAACGTCACAAAGCTGTACAAATATTCAACTCTGTTCATTCTGAGAACTATAGACACTGAGCAAAGAAAGCAAAGGGAATGCTAGATGTGAACGTTTTAAAGACAAACATAGCCAGAATCACTATAAGATTATAACTTAAGAATTGAACTTAATTTAGATGCAAAATAAAAATTGAATATTAGAATCAAATATTTGTGACATCTCATTTCTTTCCGAATTTTAACAATTGGACACACTGTAACGATCCTGAAGACTGTCTCCAAATATGAGTAACTGGAATATCATAGACTTATTTTGTTCTTGGGGGGGGGGGTTTGTTGTGATGGTGGTGGTGCAAATCCCATTGGATTTTAAGTTTGCTATCATTTTGAATTTCAAAATATTAAGACGGTATAAATGTCTTTGTCACATGGATGCCCTGTATAAACACTTGGCGCTTTTAGTGTGTCTGCCACCAGAATAGTGTTTACTGTACCTGATAGGTGAGTTTCCACCCTGACTCCCCGTGCCTGTGTGAGCCTACTGTTTAGCTCCCTCTTATTATAGAGCACATATGGTATTTATCTTTGCATTACTCAGATACTTCACTTAGTGGTCTCCAATGCCTTTCAAGTTGCTGCCAAAAACATTGTCCCATTCTTTTTTATAGCTGAGTAGTATCTCACATTTTCTTTATCCACTCAGGAACTGGTGGGCATTTCTGTTGATTCTACATATTTGCAATTGTGAATTGTGCTGTGATAAACATTCTCACGCAGGTGTCTTCTTTATAAAGTGACTTCTTATCCTTTGTGTAGATACCGAGCAGTGGGATTGCTGGATACAATTTGATGGTAAGTTTACACTTATTTCTTTAAGGACTCTCCATACTATATATCACAGAGGCTACTCTGACCTGCAGTTCCAACCAACGGTATGTTAGTGTTACTATTTCTCTGCATCCATGCCAGCATCTACTGTTCTTGGACTTTTGAATAATGATCTTTCTGACAGGGCTACGGACATACTTCTTTGTGATTTCAATATGCATTTCCCTGACCATTAGTGATTTTCCATTTATTTGCTGGTCATTTGTCTATCTTTTTTTGATGGATGTCTTATCTTGTCTTTACCCATTTTTAAATAAGATGGCTTGTTTTTCTCTTGCTGATTTGTTTGAGTTCTTTGTATATTCTCGACGTTAGCAATTTGTTGGCTACATGTTTGTGAACATTTTCTCCCATTGTGTAGATTATCTATAAACTTGTTATTTTCTTTGTTGTGCAGAAGATTTTTAATATTATGTCCCATTTGTTTATTTTTGTTGTTACTCACTTGCCTTTGGTATCTTAGTCATAAATCACTTGCCTGGGTCAATGTCTAGAAGAGTATTTCCTACATTTTCTTCTAAAATGTTTATGGTTTCAAGCCTTTTGTTTAAGTGGTTTATCCATCTTGATTTAACTTTTATACAGGGTAAAAGGTAAAGGACCTGTTTCATTCTCATGCATTAGCTATCCAGTTTTCCTGGCACCATTATTAGAATAGGGCCTCCTGTCCCCAATGTGCTGTATGCTTTGTCTAAGATTAGTTGGTTGGAGGTAAATGATTTTCTATTCTAATCCATTCATGTCTCTGCTTTTATAACAGTACTATGCTGTTCCACTGGTCTATGTCCCTAACTTTATACCAGCACCATGCTGTTTTGGTTAGTATAGCCTTGTAACATAACATGAACCAGGTAATGCGATGCCATCAGATTTGTTCTTTTTGCTTAAGATTGCTTTGGCTGTTTGGGGTTTTCTGGTTCCAAATAAAGGTTAGAAGTACTTTTTTCTAGGTCTGTGAAATAAGGCATGGGTATTTTGAGACTGTCCAGAATTGACTGCGTACAGTGGCACAAGTCAGCCCTTGTGTCTTGAGAATAGCCCTGCCCATGCTCTGCTTGTGGGAGGGGGCAATTGTCAGCCCGCTCCAGCATGAGAGCTGTCCTTTTTATATCTTCTGGCTGCAGCATTTTCTGGCCAGGTGCCACCTTGAGTACAGCCTAACCCTCACTGACAGGCTGTGGACATTGTCAAACTGCCCAGGTCCTTCATCACAGTAGGGGTGCAAGGCACCTGCCCCCTCTCTGGAGTGCCCAGCTACTCCACTCCCACTTTCTACCCTGAATTGGAAGGGGTCTTGGGGAGGCATAGCAATGAATGTGACCCCCAGGCAGGGGTAGAGCTCCGGGGAATGTAAAAGGATGCCTAGGGTTTGCTAGTGGGAGGGTCACCCCTGTGACCTCTCCCCAGAGCAGTCTCTCAGCACAGTTTCCAGACAGCTCCTTATGTGAGCTCTGCTGTGTAGGGTCCCTCCTGCGGTCAGATGGCACTGATCATGGGGGGGGCGTGTGCGCCCCAGGGTTCTCCCCTCTGTGCCTTCCCCATGAATACAACTGTATTCCCCGTGTACCTCTGAACCCCAGAGCAGGTCGCATCTCTTCCTTCTCCTTCACTGTGGGTACCTCCTGCCACCTCTCCTTGGATTCATGGTGCTCTTTGTCAGACGATCCATGAAGGTGGATATCCACTCACCCCTCAGTCCTCTC
Source organism: Galagoides demidoff (assembly GCA_963574575.1). Lineage (NCBI taxonomy): Eukaryota > Metazoa > Chordata > Mammalia > Primates > Galagidae > Galagoides > Galagoides demidoff. The sequence continues at coordinate 2,769 of CAUYQV010028032.1, read as the reverse complement.
TGTGAGAGCCGATGGATGAGGCTACTTCCAGTTTGCCATGTTTCCCCACTGGATTTTAAGTCCACAGGGTTATTTTGAAAATGAAAAATAATCCACTGAAACCCAACATTTTCTTTGTACTGAACATAGAATTGCTATTTTCATAGCTATCTCAATTTGGAACTCTGTCATTCACTGTGACTTCATAAATTTGTTTTTCTAGATAAGGCCTAGAAATGCTGATTATTTCCTGCCAGCTCTGTGACAGCAATTTCAGCAAATATCAAGAAGTAGTAGCGACTGCTAATAGGTCGGGAAAGCTGGAACAAGAAAAAGTATCTCCTCACACAGAGAATCAAGATCCCAGTTTAACATATGATTCAGACAACACATTACCTGCTACTAAAAACTAAATGCCATTACAATACTGGCAACAAATTTCCCTATTCACTATCTTACTCAGTATAAATAGAAATTGTATAAAATAAAATAGAAGATAAGTGTTCTTTATTTATCGTTTCTTTTAAACTCAATTTCTGTCTTTGAATTAGTTTTCTTCTCTTTTTGTCCTTTTTTTTTTTTTTTTTGAGACAGAGCCTCAAGCTGTCCCCCTGGGTAGAGTGCTGTGGCATCACAGCTCACAGCAACCTCCAACTCCTGGGCTTAAGCAAGTCTCCTGCCTCAGCCTCCCAAGTAGCTGGGACCACAGGCACCTGCCACAACACCCGGCTATTTTTTGATTGCAGCTGTTATTGTTGTTTGGCAGGCCCGGTATGGATTCGAACCTGCCACCTTAGGTGTATGTGGCTGGCGCCTTAGCCACTTGAGCCATAGGTGCTGAGCCCTCTTTTTGTCTTAAGAATGAATACTTTGCTTTGTTTCATTTATTTCAGGTTAATGTGACGGCACAAACAACCAACTCACAATATTTGAATTTGTTATATAACGTACCTCTTGTGGTTATGCCCCGCACCCAAAAGGTGTACCATACACCCATACATTGTGCCCATTCTGTGGGAGCACCCCAAATCCCCCCTGCCCTCTCCCTGTCCCCCCTAACTTGAACTGAAATGAGTTTTTCTCCTATGTGGGCATTAATCAGATTATCTACTCGTTTCACATTAGCATTGAGTACATTGGATATTTATTTTTTTCTTTTTTTGTGATGTTTTACTAAGAAGAATGTGTTTCAACTCTATCCAGGTTAAGACAAAGGATGTAAAGGCACCATATTTTTGTGACTGAATAGAACTCCACAGAAAGCACATATTACAGTTTGTTAATCCATTCCTGAGTTGACAGGACTTTAGGCTATTTCCACATCTTTGCAATTGTAAATTGAGCTATGATAAATAATTTAGTGCATATGTCCTTGTGATAAAATATTTTTTTTTCTTCTGGGTAGATGCCTAGTAGTAGGATTAGGAAATCAACTGGGAGGTCTACTTTGAGTTCTTTGAGGATTCTCCATACTTCTTTCCAAAGAGGTTGTATTAGTTTGCCGTCCCACCAACAGTGTAAAAGTGTTTCTGTCCCAGCATCTGCAACTTTAAGATTTTGTGATGTGGGTTAATCTTACTTGGGTTAGGTGATACGTCAGGGTGGTTTTGGTTTGCATTTCTTTCATGATCAGGGATGATGAGCATTTTTTCATATGTTTGTTAGTGACGTGTCTGTTTTCCTCAGAGAAGTTTCTGTTCACATCTCTTGCCCAGTGATAGATGGGATTTTTGTTGTTGTTATTGACTAATTTGAGTTCTCTGTAGATCCTAGTTATCAAGCCTTTGTCAGATTCGTAATTTTCAAATATCTTTTCCCATTTTGAAAGTGCTCTCTTTGTTTTGATTGTTGGTCCTTAGTTGTGCAGAATTGTTCTGATTTAATTAAGTCCCATTCATCAATTTTTGTTGCTGTTGGAATTGCCACAGATGTCTTCTTCATGAAATTTTTCCCCAGGCCAACAGCCTCAAGAGTTTTTCCCACACTTTATTCCAGGATTTTTATTGTTATCTGCTTTAGATTTAAATCTTTTATCTACCTCACATCAATTTTTGTAAGTGGTGAAAGATGTGGGCCGAGTTTCAGTCTTTCACATGTGGTTATCCAGCTCTCCCAGCCCCATTTATTGTATAGGGAGTCTTTTCCCCATTGTATGCTTCTGTTTGGTTTATCAAAGATCAGATGGCTATAAACAACTGGTTTCATCTTCTGGTTTGCTACTTGGTTCTAAATGTCAACATCAAATATCTTTTTATTCTGTAACTAAAATCACACCATTTTGTAGCTCTAATGATGTAATAAGAATCCTTTGCTGTTCTGCAAAACCACAATTCTAAGTTTGTTCTTGTGTTTTTTTTCTGAACTGTTCATTTCCAGTTACATAAAAGAAAACCATTGTTTCAAGGCTGGCTTGAAACAGTCACTCATACCTGTAATCCTAGCACTCTGAGAGGCCAAGACAGGTGGATTGCTTGAGCTAGGAGTATGAGACCAGCCTGTGCAAGAGCAAGACCCCATCTCTAAAAATAGCCAGGCAGTGTTGTGGGCACCTGTAGTGCCAGCTACTTGGAGATGCTGAGGCTAGAGAATTGCTCAGACCCTGGAGTTTGAGGCTGCTGTGAGCTATGATCCTACAGCACTCTACCAAGAGTGACAGAGTGAGACAAGAAAGAAAGAAAGAAAGAAAGAAAGAAAGAAAGAAAGAAAGAAAGAAAGAAAGAAAGAAAGAAAGAAAGGAAGAAAGGAAGGAAGGAAGGAAGGAAGGAAGGAAGGAAGGAAGGAAGGAAGGAA
>CAUYQV010028030.1:0-43202 GCA_963574575.1 Galagoides demidoff | reverse complement strand
CCATGGCATCACAGCTCATAGCAACCTCCAACTCCTGGGCTCAAGCGAGTCTCCTGCCTCCACCTCCCAAGTAGCTGGGACCACAGGCGCCCGCCACAACGCCCGGCCGTTTTTTGGTTGCAGCCATCATTGTTGTTTGGCAGGCCCGGGCTGGGGATTCGAATCCGCCACCTTAGGTGTATGTAGCTGGCGCCTTAGCCCATTGAGCCACAGGCACCGAGCCATTGCTATGGACTCTTAGACACCAGGCCTCTGGTTAAGAAGTCATCTCCCCATGGCTCGGCGCCTGTGGCTCAATCGGCTAAGACGCCAGCCACGTACACCTAGGGTAGCAGGTTCGAATCCCCAGCCCGGGCCTGCCAAACAACGATGGCTGCAACCAAAAAACGGCCGGGCGTTGTGACGGGCGCCTGTGGTCCCAGCTACTTGGGAGGTGGAGGCAGGAGACTCGCTTGAGCCCAGGAGTTGGAGGTTGCTATGAGCTGTGATGCCATGGCACTCTACCCAGGGGGACAGCTTGAGGCTCCATCTCAAAAAAAAAAAAGAAAAGAAAAGAAAACAGGAACAGAGGTAAAAAGAGAATCTTCCCCCATTAATCATTATAGACAGACAATGTAACTATAGAGTTTAACCCTAGTAATTCTATAAGCAGGAATTATTCCAAGGGAAAGATAAATAGCAAGTAATCTTTATAGTTTTCTACTGATAGCCTATCCAACTCCACTCCACATTAGAAGTTCTAACTATTAGGAGCACAAGAGAACAGGTAGCACATGGCTTTAATCATAGCAGTAAGACATTAGTTGGCTGAAATATCAGGTTCATAACAAGTGTGTGTGTGTATATGTATTTACCTACCTTACAGTAATAGAAAGAAATAATGATCTATCTCACTAGGATGGCTGTGTCACCAGAGGTCCCAAACCAATATATAAACTAAGAAAAAGTCAGGCAAAAGGAAAAGGAGAACAGAAGCAAGCGGTCAAGTAAGAGTTGTTGGGCCAATCCAGATACCAATGAGTTGGTGAACTCAGCACCTGAGATGAGTGTGTGGATATCACACATGTCCAGAATGCCAAACTTACGTAAAGATGACTCAGATATCTATTTTTAATGTTACCTAATGAGTTACTAAAAGGTATACACATTGCCTACATACTGCTTCCAGAAGTCTTCCTTTCAAGACAAAAAAAATAAATAAATAACCAAACAAACAAACCAAAAATAAACCTCACAGAGGGCTTGTTTGGGCAGAATGCAGTTGATTCTTGTTCACTGTTGTCATAAGACATGAGTGTATGTAATCTTCTGAAATTCACTGAGATATCATTGAACTTTTAGTTTTGACTTTCTAGGAAATGGTACATCTGGAGAAATCCTTTCCATGTGTCACCTTTGGACAGCAGTTTGCTGGAAGTATGAAAAAACAATTGAAATAATTATTTTTAGTTTGTTGTTCTTTTTCTTCTAGCCTACTAATAGAAATACCTATGAGCAGTGAAATAAGGAAAAAAGTCACCAGACAAAAAAGACACAAAGGACCTGTACATTCAGCCCCAAAGACCCCTGTGTGCTGTGCTGACCATTCAACTAGTGAGGCCTTCAGAAATGATTTGGTCCTCTAGGAATCCTCCAGTTCTTGAGTATTTATGCTCTAATTGCCATTGTGTTGATTTGCTATGCTTCCTACTTCCCTATCATTGTTTTCTTGCTTGTCCAAGCAAGCAATTAGTAGAATCTATTCATGCTTTGTCTATGACAAACCCATAGGTACACTCTTTTCCTAATTGAGGACTATTTGTTCTCTAGTTGGGTGGCGTGTAGAATACTTACAGAGGGGCTGCAACAAGAAGTGATTGGCTACTGGGGTATTTCATTCAACATAATTTATTTGGGAAAATGAGCTAAAAGAAAAATAGCTCCCCGGTCAAAATGATTTCTCATTTAGTCTCCAAATTTCAAATTCTATTAAATCATTAAGATTAATAAGCATATTATAAGAAGCCAAATGTCATCAGAGAATTACACATGCTGAAGTGTTAATTATATTAACCTGATTAAAATTCACTAGAAATCTGTCATTCTTTAAGAAAGAATTCTGACTGATGTGCAGAGAAAAGGAACGGGAGTCTGAGAAGTTCTAGGTGAGTGTTTTTGGCATAGCCAGAAAAGCGCTGGAAACCAGTAGAAGAAATTCAAAGATGAAATCCAAAGATTCCAATTGTTCTGGCTTCTTTGTGATTTTGCCTAGGGCCATGACAGCACTTGGTGCTCCTGGAAAAACCCTGCCATCTGCTCCCTTTGGGCAGCCATGAGTTTGCCTCTGCTGGGGGTGAGCTTTCAGAATTAGTTTGGAAGAACCTTAGTTTCCATTAATATAGCTCCAGGTCCCCAAGGACTAACCTATTTAAACTAGATTTAGCAGATGAGCCTGCATTTCCCTGTGTAATTCCCCATCCTTCTCTGCCAAAAGCAAAAGTAGTGAGTTCTACCTGGATGTAGCTCAAGGTAGGGATTTTGAGGAGGCAGGTGGTAGACCACCTGGGAGGAAGACCAGACTGGGGAGCAGGAGAGAGGCTCAGGGGGAGGGGAGAGCTGGAGGTAAAGGCAGGTGGAGAAAGAATCTTATGAACCAGTTACTGATGCCTGGGAGTCTCATCACGGACCTTATCCAACACTGACCTATGAGCATGGGCTTCCCCTCTGTACCCTCCTCCCATTTCCAACCCCTCAACCAGTGGCTTGGAAGGACAAGCTGATGTACACAACTTCCTAACTGGAAAAGAAAAGATCTTCCTGTCCAGTTTCAGGAACTAGCACCTCTAAGGCAGAATGACCTGCCAGTATATCATGTCCAATAAATGACTTTCTCTCCTCAGGAAGTTTCTATCTCCAAAATCACAGCTTTGGAAATTATGAGCTGGCTCAGTTCTTTCTGGGAACAGCATTAAGCTCAGGCAGGAACACCTTGGCTCAGAGGTTTCAGGCATTCATGGCTTTTAAACAGCCTTTCACAATCTTTGCTTATTATGCCAATGACATTTTTGAAAAGGTAAAATATTCTGGACACTGAAGTAAGTCATCAGTTGTCTGCCATTCTTATTGTTTAACGATTTCCCCAATCAGGACTCAAATTTTAGCTGATCACCCTTCCTCCCTATCCCCATTTCATCCCCAATATAGCTAAAATAGCTGTACAGTAATAGCTAAAAACTACACACATGTTATGCTGTACAAATGCAGAGATAATGCTACTGGAGAGAGGGCTGTGAGTTGTGGAGATGCCCTTTGAAGATGCGTCTTTTTGCTCTTCCACAGTCCCAGTTCTGCAGGTTCTGTCCTTCATAGAAGGCCCTTTGTTTTTCTCAGCGAAGTGCAGAACCAGCTGCCATGAAAAATTTATCTTCTTTCCCCTCCCCGGGGCTGGGTGTGCAAACTGTACAGAACACAAGGACCCATGGGCACTTGCAGTGGCTTCCTCGGCAGGGTCCAGGTCAACTCATCAGTTTTCCCACTTCCTCAGGAATGTAACCTCTGCACTGGAGTGTGTGGCTCCAGAGTCTGCCAAGCCTCCAAACCCTGAGAAAAACTTTGGCATTTCTGACTCTTCCTTCTTCTTCTTTGGTTTTCTCTCCAATCCTTCATCTTCAAAATGAGAATCCGCTCTGCCTCTCCTCACTTTGGTTGATCTGTCTGATATGAGGTTTGCTGTGACCACAGGGACTCAGCAATAAGGTCAGGTGATCCGGGTGCTGCTTGGGCTCCCACCTGTGGTCCCTCTGAGAAACCCACTTGGGTGCCCCACTCTGCCCTTCACCATGCAACATTGAGAGCTCTTCTCATCGTGTATTCCTCCACTTTCTCTTCTAGCACCTTCTCTCCTTCTTGTTTTGTTTTTCCCCCTTAGTCCCTGCCAGCTTTCTGGTGTAAAGGGTGACACTGCTCAGAGCAGTGCCTGAGAACCTCGGAGGAATCAGTGCCACCCTCCTGGCAGGTTGCATGGGGAAGACTGGGGGAATGGCAGCCAGGAATGGAGCCCTCACTGAGGCTGGTCTGGCCCTCCCCTCCCTCTGCTAAACAAAGAGCCTCTGAAGTATTTTTCATCTAGAATTTTCTTTGTCTTCTCTGCCCATACATTGTGCAATAGGTGAGATTTTAGATCCACTTGTAAAATCTTTCTTTGGGTAGTCCTTAAATTTTGCATTTGACATGGATTTTACTTGTAAATAATTTGTAAATATACTACTAAAAATTAATAAGACCTCATGTAAGTGTAAGAATTTATTAAATCTCATATGTGGGGATCATTGTATTCCAGATGATAAGAGCAATGTGGAAACATGACCACTATGTTAGTTTTCTGTTGTTGTTATAACAGCTACAAAATTAATGGCTTAATGTGGCATAAATGTATTATCTTACAGTTCAGCAGGTCAGAAACCTGACATGGTTTTCACAGAGCTAAAATAAAGATTTCAGCAGTGCTGCATACCTTTCTGCAGAGTATTAAGGGGAATCCTTGCCTTTTCAAGCTTCTAGAACCTGCCCTCATTCCTTGGTTTGCGACCCGTCTTTCATAATCAAAGCCAGCTGTGTCCAGAGAGTCCTTGCTATGTTGCCATCTCTGTGGCACTCTTCTTTTTTTTAAAAAAAAATTTTTTTATTAAATAATAGCTGTGTACAATAATGCATTTATGGGGTACAATGTGCTGGTTTTATATACAATTTGAAATACTTACAACAAACTGGTTAACATTACCTTCACCATACTTTCATAATTATCATGTTTAGATGTTTATACTCTACACTTAGTGGATTTGGTATGTACCCTTGTACAATGTACCATAGATGTGGTCCCACCAATTACCCTTCCTTCACCCATCCTCCCCTCTCCCCTCCCCCTCCTCTTTCCCCTTCTTCTTGGGCTGTAGTTGGGTTATAGCTTTCATATGGAAGTGTGGGTGATTATATATTGGTTTCATAGCAAAGCTGAATACATTGGATACTTTTTCTTCCATTCTTGGGATACTTTACTAAGAAGAATATGTTCCAGCTCCATCCATGTAAACATAAAAGAGGTAAAGTCTCCATCCTTTTGAATGCTGCATAGTATTCCATGGTATACATATACCACAATTTATTAATCTATTCACGGGTTGATGGCACTTGGGCTTCTTCCATGACTTAGCAATTATAAATTGGGCTGCAATAAACATTCTGGTGCAAATATCTTTGTTATAAAGTGATCTCTGGCACTCTTCTGCCTCCTCATTCCATTTTTAAAGATTCCTATAATTACACTGGTCCAATCAAAGGAATCCAGAATAATCTTCCAATTTTAAGATCAATTTAGTAATAATCTTAATTGGATCTGCACTTTTTATTCCCATTTACCTTATAACACAACATGTTCACAAGTCTGAGTATAAGGACTCTGACATCTTTGGAGCTATTATTGTGGCTTCCATATCTCTTAAAATTTTCCTGTCCATGTGAAAATAACCATTCATCTGGCATAATGTATGTCCACTGTTCTCAGGAGAAAATTCCATGTGTTTTAATTTTTGTTAACTTTTTTAGTTCTTTGTAAATAATCTGAAGTCAAAGGATATAAAATTTCAGTTAGATGAGAAATTCAGTGTTGCGAGTAGCCTGGCGAGGACATCTATATGGTGAGGCAGGGAAGCCAGCTGCCAGCCTTTTGTACAATGGGGCTATAGTTAATAACAATGTACTGTATGCTTGAAAACTGCTAAGAGAGTAGATTTTAAATGTTTTCATTACACACAAGAAATAAAGTAATATACAGGGTGGCCATAAACTTCATGTGTCGTTTAAAATTGCACATGGACTTTGTGGCCGCCCTGTACATACATGTAAGCTAATGGATACTTTAGTTTGATTTAGCCATTCCATAATGTATACACATGCCAAAGAATCGTATTGTATACCATAAATATGTACAATTTTTGCTTATTGATTGCAAATAAATAAAAATAAAATTAAAAAGTCTACCTTTACCAGTTGAACCCTTTCACTCTTCTCAATGGACCTGTATTCTTTTCCATTTGAAAATCATTATTGCACTCAAGCTTAGCTCTTAACAAATATAGAAGAGATTTATGCCCAATACCAAACATGTTGATATTCTAATACATGTTTAATATGAAGGAGTGATGATAAGTGTAAGAATACCAACAGCAGCTAATGAGTGGAAGCACTATTTTAAGTTCTGTGTCATTATTAATTCACCTAACTATCTTAAGGCTCTGTGAGGTTGTTGGTATTTACCCTGAGAATGAAAGGCCTCGTTTATATAATTTATTGCATCTTTAAAGATCATGATTGTCTAACCTTTGAATCTACCCTACAAATAAAAACTAACTATGAAGTAGTAACTTTTATTCTGTATTGATAGCTATGAAATCACTTAATATGAAAATGTGTCCTGTTACCATAATGAAAGCCAATATCTGTGAGTCCTCACCACGCTCCGGCACTGTTTTAGCGGGCTGGTCTCTGATCCCTTCACATTGTTCCCATTTTACAGATAGAAAAACTGGGGCATATTGAAATTGTCAGTCAATGTACACACAACTGTGGATTACCTCCTGCCACGTTGCTCACATATTGCCTGTATTGCTATGTCTGTGTGGATTTTAAGGTTTATTCCTTTTGAAATCTGGACCTAGGATCTGGAATTTATTTGAACAATGGCCAGTTTTATTATCATTTCTTCTCAAGTCATTAAGGCTAACAATTATTGAATCCTGGCCTGGCAGGGTAGGTTACACCTGTAATCCTAGTACTCTGGGAGGCTCAGGTAGGCGGATTGCTTGAGTTCCTGAGTTCAAGACCAGCCTGAGCAAAAGCAAGACTCTACTAAAAACAGAAAAACTAATCAGGTATTGTGATGGTTGACTGTAGTTCCAGCTACTCAGGAGAATTGCCTGAACCAAGGAGTTTGAGGTTGCTATGAGCTATGACATCATGGCACTCTACCCAGAGCACAGAATAAGACTCTGTCAAAAAACAAACAATATTCAATTCAGTGTCATTTAGTACAAAATGCATTGATTTCTTCTATTTGTTCTCAAGTGTGACCACTTTTTCATGGTACTGCAAGTGTCCCATACCTTTCTTCAGTAGTTTCTGATCATAGGACCCACTTACATAACACCCCACAGGGGGCATGTGGATGCGTGGTGCACACAGACACGGGACTGCCTACACATGCATGCGTGGTGCACACAGACATGGGACTGCCTACATGTGCATGCACAGTGCACACAGACACAGAGACTGCCAGGAAGTTAATTTTACTTCCTTAGGTAAGGGAATTAGGTCGAAGTGGTGGAAGTACTAGCTCACATTTTGCTCCAAAGTAAATGCTTCTGTTGATAATTAAGTATAGAACTATGCATCTATGGATATGTCACTTAAAGATTCCAGTGACAAGGGCAGAAGTAGCTGAGACTACGGAACCTATAGCCATCATAGGAAGTATCTAACAATCTAATACAGCCTCGCCATCATGATATCACCTTTATAGTGTACACCCTCATTTTCATGGATGGTGGACAGACTCCTTTACCAGGCACTCCACTCCCTCATTAACTAGGTCTGATTACTAGAAAGTTGTTCCATCATGAAATGAGTTTCTATTCTTTTTTTGGCTGGGATTCACTGTACTTCACCATTTGGCACTTAGTAGGATTTCAATATACATTTGTGACAGATGACGCTCATTTACCTTTTAACATGATCGGCATTCAGCCAATTCAGCAAATGTCAGCTCTCAACCACTAGCAGTTAGAATTTCTGCTTACCAGTTCACCTGCTACAGGAGACACTGTCCTACCCAGATCATCTAAATTATGTACTACAAAATAAGCACAAGGTGTTACAGAGGAGAGCCTTTGGAGAGGGCAGAGGGTTAGAGAAGGGAGGAAGGGGTCACAAAATGTTTTCTGGAATAGGAAAGTGTGAGCTGAGTCTTAAAGATTAGGAGGAGTTACCCCAGGAGGAAGCATAGCAGAGGCAAAAGGGCACTTAAGACGGAGGGATAGTAGCAAAATAGCACCGAGACATGGTAGTGTGTGTTGGGAAAACAAGGTGTTCCCTAATGCGAGAGTTACAGTGGGCAGTAGATAAGCGAGGCTGGAGCGTGGGTGAAGCCAGGTAACTGGAGGCCGTGGGGACTGTGTGTGGTCACTTCATACCTGTGGGAGTATGGGACCAAAGGAGGCACAGGGTCCCACCTGGTCCTGTTTTCTCAGTTCAGTTCTTTTTGGGCTAAGCAGCTACTCCTTTTATTTCTCACCTTGATGTATTTCCAGCGCTCATCATGGACACACTCTGCCTTTCAGATACCAGTGTACCATTTGAAATGAGGATCCAGCAATTGAACTAAGTATTCTAGATGTTTCCTGACAGAATCAGGGCATGAAAAGATTTGTGTTTCTCCTTTGCACACTCTAATTCCATTAGCACAACCTATTTGTGTTAACTTTTTGGTAAGCTGTGTCACATTGTTGATTTGAGTCTATAGCCAATTAAAATGCTAAGTCTTCAAGATGACCTACTTTGTAGTCAAGATTTTCCAGTCCTTTGCAGCTGGATTTTTTTTAATTTTAATTAATCTGTATGCATTTCTTTACGTGATAAAATTTCACCCACAGTACCATGCCTTAATATTACTTCCTGATGAGATTATTGGAATGCAAATTTTATCTCTAATATAATCACCAGTTTATCTTTTTACCATTTACCCATCGAATAAGCATGCTTTTGCTTCTTGGGGAAAAGCAGCCTAGAAATGTTTGTTCCTACAAATTTGAGCCTTTGTAAAAGGGATGAGAAAGTTTCTCATTCACATCCTCCATATAAAATATTTATCTAATATTTGCTAGAAATATGAGTATTGAGTAACAAAAGCGACTTAGCCATATAAGATAGACATTTGTATTTAATATGTCTTTTGTTAGAGTAAATTAAAATAGAGTTTAGGCTTAAAGAATCCCTGAGCAAAGAGAGTTAGGCCTCATGAAGTGACCTTAACCTTTCATGATTTGCAAACATGAATGAAAACTAATGAGCTATTTCTTTATATTAAATAAAAATGAAATTTAAGGCTAACCAATCAAAAGTTACCAACTCACTTATACACTAATAAGTAGAAATTTTCCAACAGGACAATAAGGTAACTGCCTGACTGCAACCAATCAAATATTTTCTTTGCTTTACTTATGCGTTGACTCTGTAAGAGCGGCTTCCCTTTGCCTTCTCTCAGTGGAGTCTCCAAACCACTTCCAGATTGGAGCTACTCAGTTTATGAATCGCTGTGCACAAATAAATTCTTTAAAATTTCATTTGCCTTTTAACACTACATAAACTGAACCCCATGTCCTAAACAAGATACTGTTAACTTATTTTACTTTCTTTTCAGCCAAAGGTAAAGACATTACTAAATATTTAACCACAGAATAAGTGCTCCTTGTTTTCAACTTCCACAATCCTGAAATTATATGCACTAGTTCTTTGATTTCTAAAAGTCATTTACTTTTTATGATATGAGATTTTTTTTCCTCTTTAGACAAGTTCTGGTCCTCAGTATTTATAGAGCAGACTCTGGAGAAGGTAACAGTGAATTGAATGCATAACATAGACCAGTAAAAGATAGCGATAAAGCTAACATAGAAAGATTTTCTGATGAGTGGTAGGTGTTTGTATTTGAGAGTATGTGATTTACCAATTGATTTCTATAGGCCTCAAGAAAAAAATTGACTGTTGAGATTATTTTCGTTCTTTGTGCTGTTTCTCTAATGTGTGTTATCAGAACACATTAGCCATGCAACTGACTATGAGGTGTTACACTGTGTAATGACATGCAGGTCAAATACTGAAGCCAGTCGATCTCAGGGGGCTATTTAGATTTCTTAGGAATTTGGTGTATTTCTAGAGATCACATCCCTCCTCTTTCAGAGTGGTACAGACCCAGATACTAGACCTCCCCATGACAACTGCTGAATATGTAATATCAGTAGAAATTTTCAGATCAAAATCTGTCTACCATTTACTACTGAGAGAGTTGATTGATGGAATTAATGAAAAATTTATCTGTGCCTTCCTTTGGTATCTCATAGTATCCAATTTGTGCATGATTTAGGCCTAAGTCTAATCTGTGGTCTTCTAAATGACTTTGTAAAGAGATGTTTCAAGTGAAAACAGCAGAAGATTCTATCCCAGAGTGTGTTCCACGTTCAAGCCCAGATACCACAGGCTCCTCTCACTGACACCTCTGGTGCCGTCTCCTTTCTTCTCTCCCTCCATGTTCAGCACTGCCTACTCTAGTTCTGATCTTACCCTCCATGGCAGTAGCCCCCTCCCCCACCCTATTTGCCATATGCCCTCTGAAAGGTGTGTGCTAGGAATCCTTGAATCCCTTTGTGTACCAGACATTGTCTGAAACAGAAATCTTTGATGCCCTGCAAATGAATCTAGATGCTTTAGTGACTAATAAATCACAAAAACATGTACAAGCATTGCAGAGTTTGCTTGGCGGTATTTCTAACTAGATCTACAAAATCCACTTTTCATGGGATTCAGATTAGGAGTTAGAAGGAGTATGCTGGGCTCCTGTTATTCCTAATATCACAAGATTTAAGAGACTGCAGGGTTTTTATTAAAGACCAAAAGAAAAAGCAAAGGCTCAGAAACTTAAAGCATCCTCCACACTTTTATTTCCTTTCTTTCAATGAACATTTATTATTTGGGTACAATGCACTAGATAAGAAGTACTGCCACAATGAATGATAATCAGTTAAGAAGCTACTGAAATAGAATCAATTAAATTTTATTAATCTTATCCAACTCACAATATAATTTAGTTGCAAGGTATAATATTTGAATGCTATATGTATTTCCACTTTTACCACTTAACTTTGGTATTTTTTCTCCCCTTAGATAGGAAAATGATCATTACCGTATTATGATTGATTTTTTTTCAAACCTAGTGTTTTTAGCTATTCACACATGTAAACATGACCCTTGATAAATCTCACTGGCTATAGGAGAAATGGAAGATAAAATAGAATGTGACTCCAAATCAAAATACTGTGTCCTTCAAAAATAGAAACTTTAGGAAGGGGAATTCATCAAGAGGTAGTCTTGACTATTAAATTGAAAATAGGAGTCCTTATTTGGTTCTAATACATACTTGGATCTCCTAGGGAACTTTTTCAAGGATGACCCCTACCCTTGAACTTTGGGTGGTGACATCCGTTGGACGAGGTACATGCTTGTCCAGGCAAACAAACAAATAATAACAAAAAAACAAAAAAAAAACTTTGCTTATTGCTGTCAGAATTTGGCATAGGTTTTTCTTTCTTTCTTTTTTTTATTTTGTTTTTGAGATAGAGTTTCACTTTGTCACCCTCCTTGGAATGCTGTGGCATCATAGCTCACAGAAACTTCAAACTCTTGGGCTCAAATGATCCTCTTTCCTCAGCCTCCCAAGCAGCTGGGACTATAGGTGCCCTCCACAGTGCCCGTCTGACTATTTTTAGAGATAGGGTCTAATTTTTGCTCAAGCTAGTCTCTGACTCCTGAGCTCAGGTGAACTGCCCTCCTAGGCCTCCCAGAGTACTGAGATTACAGGTGTGAGCCACTGCATCTGGCCCGGTTTTTCTTTCTTTTTAATATATATATCACTCCTGTCATATTCCATAGCAATTGTTTTATAAGAAAATAGAAAATGAATTGACCTAAAGAGCTTTGGGTCTTCAACCAGAGTTTCTAAAAATTCTGGGAGATAGCTCACCAAGGGATATGAACAGTATAGTGGATGAACTTCTTTGATGAATAAGGTTTTAAAATAAATTTTTATTACAATGCCAACATTAAATCAGTTTATTTAACCATAGCTATTTAGTCAGATGCTGCCAGATAGGGTATACATGAATGTATATAATAAATCCCAAATTATGGCTTTAAACCTTTACCAGATGACGTCCAGCTCTTTTTTCCCTCCCAAGCTAGAGGACCTAGCAGAGCACCCTCCTGCAGCCCCTGCTCACACAGGAGCCATCTCACCACCTTTATGCGTACCCGTTAGGAGTCCTCCGTGGCATTTGGACATTTTGCTCACTATTTCTCTCATTTCCTTATTATAAATCAGTTTTCTGCTTACCCTGGCAGTTCAGTGTCCTAAACTTTCAAGGAATTATTGCTGTTATTAAAGGATAAATACACCCAAGCCCCTTACTCTACTTTCTCAAGGCTTCTTGTTCCCTCTCTGCTGAGAATTAACATCCACACTAACACGAGGGTCTCAGGCAGTGCCACAGTCAATGCCGGAGTCACGTGGTGAGCGTGGGCCCAGCATTCACATTCTTGTTCCTCCTCCACAACTGTCTTTGCCCTTCCTCATGGCAATGTCACATTTCCTGTGTCCTTGGGCTATCGAGGAAGCTTGGCATTAAAGAGCAAAAGCAGTCACGCCATCTTGAGGACACATCCCACTCCTCCAGGGGGACACATTTTCAACGATTTATATAGTTTCACTATTGAAGGTTATCTCAGGAAAGAGTAAAAGCTAGAATATTAGTATAAGCTGAGAAAACATTCACATAACAGAAAAATGAAAATACCAGTTAATTGTGATCTGTGTGTGAGTCTGTGTGCATATAGAGATACACAGGCTTTTTCCTGGCAAGGACTCCAAGTTGACAAGGAATCGAAGGCATCTAAGTCTGAACAAATTTTCACACTTGATTGAATAAATTCTGAAAACATACTTAAATTATGTTTAAGTAGGAGAACTTATGTATAGAAGTCTGATTTTTATTACATACATATCATTGCTTTTGATTTGATGTTGCCACAGGCCTCTCAGAAGAGCAGGCCATCAAGTGATTTGCTAGTAGTAATGCAGAGAGTCAGGGGTTCAGCTTGGATTAGCATCGCCTGTTATTTGTTGCCTGGAGTTGTCAGTGCTGAACTCCCTGCTGCCTCTGATCTTTGTTCTGACGTATAAATATTAAAATAACTTACCGGGTAGAGTGGTAAAGTCTGACCTTTAATTCTATGGCTAAAGAAACTAAGAATTATTAATAATAAATGTTTTTAGGACTAGTTGAAATTTTCTGGATAAAAAGTCTCTAGTATTTTGTGGTAAACGTGGTGAATTTTTTTTTGCAAAAGTTAATAATTATTAAGTTAATATTTAGTTTATTTGGGGAAAGTTTAACTCATAGCTCTTCACTAGTGATTAAGTAGTAACATCTCTTGGCTTGGGTTTCAGACCTGAAGCATGTGGAGGTGTGCAGGGAGATGCCAACTTTCTTTGCTGGTGTTCTTTTTCCCACACCCCAAGTTGACACTTTATTGAATAGGGAAAACAGTGTTATGCTGTGTGGAGTTGAAACAGGAAATATGTGTGTGTGTGTGTACCTGTATATATATATATTTATATAGAGAGAGAGTTTGGAAGTCAGAATAAAAGGGTGAGGAAAAAAATACAATTTCCTTGGGGACATGATGGAAATATTGTGTTACATAAAGACATGAATTAAAAGCTCAGAAATCTGCAATTTATGACTAATGAAAACAGGTTTTCATATTCATTTGTCAGCTCTCTTGATTCCACCTTTGCTTTCCAGATAGTTTCAATAAGTCATGGCAAACACCAACCCAAAGGGAGATGAACTTGGAAGTGTATGCTCTTCCATATCACACCAAGTCTACACCCCTGTGGGGGTACTTTATCCCGGCGTGCCTGAAGCTAAACCCTCCATTACTGCCCACTCTGCCCAGCGCTGGTCTCTGCTTCAACCCCACTAGTTTCCTCACTGGTCCATCGTGCTAATTCCATGCCTTCCTTTGTGGTTCTTCCCTTTTGGCCTCTTGGAGGCTCAGCATGTCTTCCTGGATGACGCTCTATTGGACTCCATGCTGTTCCACCCATGTAGCACCTGGCCACAGACGGTCTTAATTCAGGCTGTCATGTGTTGGTTTCCTCTGCAGGGCCACGTCTTACTCGTTTGTGTTTCTACAGCTGTCCAGGAATAAAGCTCACTGCAGAACATTCCTTGAATCAGTATGTTTCTCTGGGAAGTAGGAAGTGGTGTCAGATGGGAAGAAAATGTTTTTACTTTGATCTTTTTTCTAATTTTCATAAGCTGGGACAGAGCAATGTGTGCATATATTTATATATAAAGGTCTTGCTTCTTGACCTCAGAATGTGGCCTCATTTTCTGTCCTCTGGCTAATATAAAACAACATGACTGAAAGCATTATTTTAGATTTTGGACAGTGCTCCCAAATACAGGACATGTTTACTGTAAATTAGAGAGATGTCTTGGATAAGTTTGATTGAATGTCCTCAAAACCAAAACATTCGACCTGACTCCATTGCCAATAGCGGCTATCTCAGAATGAATACCCTAAGCCATCAGTTTTCTGCTAACAGGCTGGCTATACACATGATGTTATCTTCTATAAATGGCTTACCTTTAAGGTAGTTTGGACCAGTTGATCTATCTCCAATCACCTTTTCCACTCCAAAGTTTCAATTTCCATTTCATTGTTAATAACTAGAGTCATCAACAGAAATGCCTCTTTAAGCAAAATGGGGCATCTCTGCATCGTGGCTTTTGGAGAATGCAGTCACCTCTAGGAAACAGGATTCTAAATCTAGGTTGTAAAAAGGAGGTGCCTCCTGGGAAACATTTGCCGTGGATGAGCTTTGTCTCCTATCAGCAATCCCTGCCTTATGTAACACAATGTGGGAACATAAATATGTGTTGATCTTCAAAGTCATCATACATCATGGGGAATCAGGACTAGAAAGAAGGAGAGGGAGATGTTTTCTACCAACGACTTATTTTTGTCTTCTCTGAAGTGTGAACATTTCAGAAAAGGAATGAGGGATAGGATGGGCTGACCCAGAGGTGGTAGACAGGCTGCCAAACCTGAGAGCCAAAGCAAGTAGAAACAGCACACTGAGCACAGACGCCGGTGGAGGAGGCCATTGGGATATTGTTGAATTTGAAAAGAAGTCAGTCTTGTCTTTAGCAAAATCTACCAGGCATCAGGCAGGTATTTATATTCATTCTGTTCCAAAATTTTTCATCTCTAGAGCCTTGGAAATAGGGGTAGTTATCTTTTGTAAATAATGATGCTAAGCAATGTCTCCATTGTGTTTGCTTTGTTTGAGTATTTCAGAATATCATTTTCTTTTTCTCACTGAAATGTATCTGTTGGGTAAATCATAATCCCACTGCTCCTTCTTTCATAAGTCTTCATAGATCTAACGCAGCATCCTGCAAAAGGTTAGGTAGGGCTGGGTGAGTGAAGATCATTGGCCCCCAAATCCAGGTGCATAACGCATTCATGTATTTCTGAGGATTTTTTTCCTTCATGTGGTGTTCACGGGGGAATGAATGACCCTTTGCAGCTTCCCCAGAAGCAGAGCAAGTTGGTGAGTTTGCTCATGTACAGCTCCATCAGCTCACGCTACAGCGTGGCCCGTGCTAATCCTCTCCCAGGGATTTCAAATGCCAGCCCCTGGCACCGGGCCTGTTGATAAAAATCTTTAACTGCTATGGGACTTTGAATCTGAAGATCAATCTCCCAGTGACTTGAAAGCATTCCACTTCAAAAATTCTTGATAGTAAGAAAAATATAACTTTGTTTAAGAAAAAGGCAGCCCATGATTAGTGGTGCGGCCGTTGCGATAAATGAATTAGACTCTGATGTTCAGCTCTGTGGGGATAAATTACTCTGACATCTGGGGCAGTGTTCTCTTGTCTCCTCATCAGCAAATGTTTTATCTTCAATGGCTGCATTTGAATTCTGCAAAAACTATTATTCTTCGAATTGAAGGTAAACCTCATTGTTTCGTTTGTTTTGAATATTCAGCTTTTCCTATCTTAGGTATTAGTTTAAAGGGAAAGTACAAATGTTTTATAAGCCAAAGTCTCTTGTGCAAAACTGAGAAGTTTCAAACATAATGCTGTGTGGGAATATTGTCTATTCTTTATTTTTCCCCCCAACTCTCTTCAATGTAGGTGTATACAGACTTTATTTAACTTTATATAATGAAGCTATTGCCAACCTCAAATTCTAATACTTTTCTCATTCCCCCCCAGCAAAACCAAAAAAAGAGGCTTCATTTAATTTGGGAAAAATACCTTCCCCCAAATAGTTTGTATGTCAGTTTCCTATTTAGTCTAAATGAATAAATAACATTTGCACATTCACAATCTCAGAATGACAACAATCAGGCAAAACAGAAATAAGAGACTATCTCAAAATTCCTCTGAATGCTTTCCTCCCTAGTCCAAGTAGAAGTGAGTTCTGCTGACCTTTAGACAGAGCCATCTCCATGAAGGTTGGCCCCTCTGGTTATCCCAGTCCCCAGGCAGACTTCCTAAAGGGCCCTGAGTCTTGAGATGACTCAGCGCATTGAGGCCATGTTCCTTTTGGTTGCAGGTGCCTGGACACTTATTAAGCAATTTAGTCCAGAACTCTGTTGACTCCTTTCCAGACCTCACAGAGAACCAGAATGGTGCCTGGAACAGAAGAAATGCCCAATCCCTGTGTGTTACCTCCCACCCCCAAACACTGCCAAAAATAAATGTGAGGGCTTGGGAAGAAGAGCCATAGAATGATGAATGGTTTAGAAATGAGTAAAAATCGAATGATTTGTCCTAGGGACACATAAGCCCAAAGCTGTACCATATTCTTTCTTCTATGTGCTTGATTCTTTCCTAAGGCTCAATGCAGACTGGGAGTCAGAAGTTTTCCGCCCCTCCCCCAACCATCTCATTAGACACACTCAGCTTCCATCAGTTTTTTAAATAGGCTTCTATGTATGATTTTATTGGTACCAGGGGTTGTGAGGCTGCCAAATATTGAAAACTCCTATTTTATTTTACAAAGAATGTGTATGTGACAAACAAATATGCTCTATTTTCACTGGATTTAAAAGAGGTAAAGTTGTCACGGGCATCTGCTTACTCATCTATCAAATGAGACATTGGATTCTTGGTCTTTTTCAACTCCCAACAAATTCTGCAACTCTCCAAGGAGACTGTAGTAAGTGGATTGTGTCTGACATTGGTTACCAGAGACACACACAAGAGGAGAAGTTAAGACTCTGGTGCTCCAGCCCTGTGTGACCACACCTGACCTTGTCTGGACCTAATGTTTCCATTTGCAAAGTCAAGTTCTTGGACTAAATGAGCTCTGACAGACCTTCTAGCTTTAAAAGTTATATAATCCCATGCCTGGAAAACTTTCTTAAGAGAAAAGCAATTTGTAGGATTTATATCTGTAAGGATTTTAAGGTGAAAGATAAATATCCAACTCTCTCTCTCTCTCAAATGCATTCCAGTGTATTTTTCCAGAGCCTTGAAGGATTTAAATCAGGCATCCTCAAACTACAGCCCACGGGCCACATGCAGCCTGCCTCGGACATTTATCTGGCCTGCTGGGTGTTTTTGCCACTGCTGCCTGTCCTGCTTAGCAGCTGACTCATCTCAAGGCCTGCAGTCCAGCCCTCTAATGGTCTGAGGGACAGTGAACTGGCCCCCTGTTTAAAAAGTTTGAGGACCCCTGATTTAAATACCCTTTCCCTTCTGTATTTCTAGAAAGTATTCCTTGCTCTAGCACTCCAGTTTAATGCCATTGCTTGGGACATCATAGATTTTCCTTGTGTAAATCCTCCTTGTGTTTTTGTTCTCTCTTTCAATGAGTTTTGTTTTTTATTTCTTTGTGTGTATGTGTGTTTTGGTATTGAATATACTAAATATATACTATGTTGAAGATATAGTATCTGATTCCTGTGATGTACTTATATTCTTCCTAAATTCACACTTTAGAGTTTTGGCACTTTTTTCTTTAACTTCATGTGTATCTACTGTTAAATAGCTTAAGCAATTAAATGTTTTAAATAAAATCTTGTTTTATAGTCTAACTCTACACCTTAGAGTCTCCTGAACATATTTTTACTCCACTTCATAGCAGAAAGTTACATAAAACAGGTACCAAGACTCAGCCTTTCTCCTCATTTGAAGTCAAATATTTTAGTAAAAATCCCGCTTAAGAATGAGGCAGGTTAAAGTGTAACACTGTTAAATATGAACAACATTACAAGAACAAATGTTCTTGAGCTGAAAATAAAAATTAGCCCCTCAGCAATTTAATGAAACATGAAGTATAAAACAGCAGCAAAATAATCTTTAATAGTAATCTTCAAAGTTGTTGGCATCGGGATTTTGTCAGGTACAGAGAAGCAGTGTGACAGGGGAGCTGATGAGATTAATTTTTGTTCCTGTTAACTGCTCAGGGAGGTGACAGCTGTGAGTGTTGTGCCTAATAGCGAAAGTGAGATCGCCACAAATTATAAATGCCAAGGTTAATGTAGTGATAACTTTTCTGCCGAAATATTTTGCTCTCTTGAATAACAAGGTCTTCCATGTCATCCAAAAGTTCTTTTCTGAAACTGCTTTTTGGAAACAGGGCACAAAACACACCTTGTAGTAGAAAGGAAAAGAGCATTTTCTCCCAGACATCTGCAGGCCCTGCGCTGCCTCCAACCACATGCTACACATGGACGCCTGATGTGCCCAGTAGAACTTAAACCTTTTCTTCTATACAGACTATTAGATGTAACTGTGGACAGTGGAACAAATGGACAGAGACTGAAAAGTTTATAAATGGTACATGGATATGGGGAACCTGACACCTGAGAAACAGCTGCCCAACTCCATCATCCTGGCAAGGCTCCTGTCCTTCCCTAAAGAAAAATTCTGTCTGACACCCCTGGGAAGGCATACCTAATACACAAAGCCAATATTCTCTTGTTCGTTTTCTTGGCCAGAACATTTGAACAAGTCATATCATGAACTTGATGGGCCCCTTACTACTTCCAAGTAGCCAGGTGCATGGGTGGCTCTTTTCACACCTAGGCTTTTTTCCTTATCTTGCAAAATGAAATTCTATTAATCACAAATTCATTCATTAGTTCAAAGAATCTTTGCTAAGCACCATAGCACTTTGCTAAGTTCTATGGGCCCAGCAGTATTCTGTGTATTGGGAAATAGACCATGAGCAAAATAGGGTAACACTTGTGCTCATGTGGTTCACATTGTAGAGGGAGCACATGGCACAGAACAAAATGAGTTGTGTGATCAGGTGGGGAGTGTGGTGGAGACAGATGGTGTATGATCAGGTGGGGAGTGTGGTGGAGAGAGACAGTGTATGATCAGGTGGGGAGTATGGTGGACAGGCAGACATGTATGATTAGTTGAGGAGTGTGGTGGAGGGAGACGTGTATGATCAAGTGGAGAGTGTGGTGGAGACATATGGTGTATGATCAGGTGGGGAGTGTGATAGAGAGAGACAGTGTATGATCAGGTGAGGAGTGTGGTGGAGGGAGATGTGTATGATCAGGTGAGGAGTGTGGTGGAGGGAGACACTGCAGGGGTGCACTGAGGTTTTCAGTAGGGGATTGTAGGGACACAGCCTCACTGAACAGGACACATTTGCCTCATTATGGAAAATAAATGCATAAGTTGCCTACACGATGTCTGGCACAGGCAGGCAGCGGCTAGAGAATGCCAGTCAATGGGCACTGCATGGGACCAGGACACTAACATGGGAGGGGTGACAGGCAGGGCTGAGGCCATGGGCCTACATTCACTGGGAGACAATGGCTTTACTTTGAGGAATAAAGGAAGCTACTTGGTAAGTTTTTACGAAAGGAGAAATTATTTGATAGATTTTTTTTTTTTTTTAATGAGACAGAGACTCACTCCATGCCCTGGGTAGAGAGCCATGACAACATAGTTCACAGAAACTTCACAGTCTTGAGCTCTAGCAATCAATCCTCTGACCTCAGCCTCCCATGTAGCTGGGACTACAAGTGCACACCAGTACACCCTGCTAGTTTGTCTATTTTTAGTAGAGGCAAGGTCTCTCTTTTGCTCAGGCTGATCTTGAACTCCTGAACTCAAGTAGTCCACATGCCTCAGCCTCCCTGAGTGCTAGGATTACAGGTGTGAGCCACCATGCCCCGCTCTGACCGAGATTTTTAACAGGATTTCTCTGCTGCTGTGTTAAGAATAAATACACTGAGAGGGTGAGATTCAAAGGTCACTGTTAAGCTTAAAAAGTGTTACAGGCAACCGGGTGGAGATGGCTGGGGGTGGCCCTGATAGATGAGTCAGGTCCTGTCCCCGGGGCACTCTCCTGTCTACTACGTTCATGGTATGTCAAATCGTCTAAATGTCTCCCTTTGCTCCCCTTGGAAAATTAAACACATTCAGCAGTCTGCGTAAGAAAATGTTATTTATAACAGGCAGTTAATTAAAGTAGAGAACCATTTGTGAGCCTGATTTGCTAGAAAATAATCAAGAAGAGAAGAAAGTTGTACTTCAAGATAAAATAAATCATTATGTTGTGAAATCTTCAAGAATGTCGCAGACACCAAGGAGTAAAATGTCCAGAAGGGACTGAGAATATGGTCAGAGCCCCCACATTGTGTCTCCATTTCATGTTGAAACTTACCATTAATTGTTTCCTTTGAGTTTTAATGTCAATGATGATGCTTGTTTCTATTTTTTCCTTGCTAAGCTAATTAATGCAGTGGTACAGGAACCCCACGACAGGCTTTGGAGACGCAGCAGAGCTTGCAGCCAGAGCACCTGCATTAAGGGTCTGGGAACCTGAGGGCCAAGTCTAACTCTGCCATTTGAGGGTGACTTTTACCAAAAGCACTAATACTATTTTCATCTCTTCATCCCCAGTTGCTGTGTTAATGCCCCCGAAATTAAAATGGTTTTGCTCTGTCACTGGCATATTGAATTTTAGATCTCAGTAAATTCCAAGCTCTCAGATAATGGAGATTTGATGATAAAGTAGAAACAAGAGTTAAAACCCAGATTAGATCCCAAGAGGTAGGATTTTGTGACCTTGGCAAAGACATTTTATCTTTTTTACTGCACCACCTTAATCTCTCAAATCTTGCTGTGCAACACAGAAGGGGTAACGTTTCTAAGGATACTTTTCATAGTGAAGAGGCATAAAAACCAGGCAGTGCCTCGTAGCTGGTGAAACCGTGGAAGCTGAGGCCCAGGCCAGGTGGGTTCAAATTCTGGTTCTGTTCCTTACCCAGCTGGGTTAAGTTGACCAAATTACTTAACTCCTGTGGGCTTCAGTTTCCTCATCTGAAAAAAATAGGAATACAAGCATAATGTCTAGTTTAATGGGTGTCTCTGAAAATTCAGTGATTTTGTACATGAAAAATGCTTACATCAGGCTTGGTGCCTATAGCACAATGGTTATGGTGCTGGCCACATACACCTAGGCTGGAGGGTTCGCACCCAGCCCAGACCAGCTAAACAATGACAACTGCAACAAAAAAATAGCTGGGCATCGTGGCGGGTGCCTGTAGTCCCAGCTACTTGGAAGGCTGAGGCAGGAGAATTGCTTGGGCCTAAGAGTTTGAGGTTGCTGTGAGCTATGACACCACAGCCCTCTACCAAGGGTGACACAGTGAAACTCTCTCAAAAAAAAAAAAAAAAAGACAGAAAAGAAAAGAAAAAGAAAAGTGCTTCCATCAGTGGCAAACTCATAAATGCCCTCAGTAATAATTTGAGACAAATATTGCTGCTGTTACCTCTGTGGACTGGTATGGCTACTGCTACTTTCCTCCTCTTCCTCCTATTCCTCTGTGTCCTCCTCCTCTTCTCCTTTTTGTCCTACTATTACTGCCACTCCAAGCCAGGGCAAAGGCTGAACATAACGAAGCCCTCTTAGAGATGAGCAGAATTCTAAGACCTTATCCTTGGCATAAGATAAGAGAGCTTATCTTGTGGGGCTTTATAATTTTGAAAAAAAATACTACGGTGAAGGAATGGTCTCCTGTCTCTGTCTCTCTCTCACTCCTGCTCTCTTGTGCTCTCTCTCTCTCCCCCCTCTTTTTCTGAAGGGAAAAGTAAAGGTAAAATGAGTTAATAAATGGCATGATGAATTGAAAGGAAACTAACGACCAACCTGAATGCTTCATAGACAACCTTTGTTGCCTTTGTCACTCATTGTCCCATCATAACCTAACAGAACCTTGTTTTCTGCTCTCAGTAATTACCCTTAAGACTGAAGTGCTGATAAGCAGGAAGGAGATGTGGTGACAGCAGGCGGGTGACCTGGGAGGCACCCTGTCCGTTCAGCCTGCCTTGACCCTGTGTGGTCGGCAGCAGCACTGGCTGGGCGAGGATGGCTGGTGCCCACAGGAGGGAGCAGTTGTGACCCATTGTGTTCTCTGCTGAGTCCTCAGGACCCCAGGAGTGAGAGGATATGGTACTGTCCCTGACTGGTGCTTAGCACTTCACTGCTGTAAATGCTCTTAAGCTCACAGTGGTCAAGAAACACAGCTCACTCTGAACAAGGTTTTCAGAAAGCAACAACTACTCACAAACAGAACACTGTTATGGAGAGTGTCTATGTCAGTAACATAAAACAAGGGTGGAAAAATGTGAAACAATACACATATAAAATTTATTTTAAGTCTTAAATTACATTTATTTTAAATTAATTAATTTAATTAATAAATTAAAATTTATTTTAAATTAAGAAAAAATAATTAAATTTTAAATTATGTCATGGAGTTAGGTGCACGTGTACAGATGAGAACAACAGAGCTAGTGTGTACTTTCCTGTGACTAGCAAATCATCTATTTTCATTGTATCTCAAACTGTTCTGCCTGAATGCTTTGTCCCAGAAACACTAAATGAAATCTGTTTGGCCTTCTTGAAATAACACCTGCCATAGCTTTTTTTCTTCTTCAAATCTAGAAATGCAAAAAAAAAAAAAAAATTCCTTAGCATCTATGTGAAGAACTTTGTAAAAACCTCATTATGTTTTGTGTATTTTATAATTCTGTCATGGTTTTTCTGCTGAAAAACATCAGATATATATCCCTGAAAAAGCTTCAAGATGCACACACATATACATGTACACACCCATTCTTCAATAATAAACACGCACACTGTTCCATAATAATAAGAAAAAACACACATACACGTATAAGGAGGGTTTCTTTCTCATTAGCAAGGAGTGCTAAAATATTGCAGGTTTTAGATGATAAGATATCATCAGTGGTAAGATCTGATATGTATTTAAGGCATTTGGTTATTGTGGAAGGTCCGGCATTCCATGAGGATGACTGAAAGAGGAGGTTTGCACAGGGAAGGTGGACGATTCGGAACCCCGCCCCTGAGCTCTGGGCTTTCAGTGTGTGTGTGCTCAGGTTAGGGGAATAAAAGAGCACGTTTGCATTTCATTGATACAAATGCTCTCAACCTCTCTAGAAATAGCAGCAAAATCAAATCTTGTTTAAAAAGGAAGCCTAATGCTTCTTGGCAAAGTGATACCACCCAAGCAGATTCTGATGATACATCATTATTTCCTGCTCTAAGGTCAATGAATTGCTCTGGGACTCAGTGTGTTATCTCTGTGCTGCTGTGGTCTGGAACTTGCTGTTCATTTTTAAATGTAGGTCTATAGCTTATAAAAAAAAATAGCTTTGCTAGGATTAATACTTTTGAGAGATTTGAATGTTTGTTTTATTGCATGGAGAAAAAAATAGAGCAATAAAGCTACTAAAACAGCAAGCTCTGCTTTTTACCTGAAACCCCTTACTTCACGGTACTAGAAAATCTCTTTGTAGCACAAGCTCCCAGAATGGTACGTATGTCTTTTGTGGATTTGATGTCACCATTGTAGCTTGTCACATATGTTTTCATAATGCTGACAGGAGAAAGGGTGGGCATAATGTGTTGAAGCATCAGAAGCAATTAATAAGGAAATGTTTGGACTTTATAGAATTAGTTGTCATAGTGTTACCCCTTATGAATTGAATGTCATGTGTCAAGCACTTTCCTAAGTACATGTACAAATTTATACAATTTGAATCCTGGAACAATTAACTGTAATAGCTGAAATAGCAGTAGAACACATCTATTGAAGTTACTAGGTTGAACAATATGAAACTGCTAATATTAGATCCCTCTTAACTTATAAAATGGTAATTTCATATGATTTAACCTTACTATATTTATAACAAGATGAAGGAAGGATTGTTGATTGAACTTTATGAACTGTTCAGAAAACGTATTAGTTGATGCTGCATTATAAGAAAAGTTCTTCCAATACACTATGCTATCCCCATGAACTTGGCTAAGAGCCATTCGTTATGTTGGGTGACAACAGATATAATAGAGATGCATATACTTTGGATTTACGACACACTCAATCATTTGTGATCAAGAAGCAATTTCATCCTATATCTTTCAGCCTCCTCATAGCCTCGTTATGATGGTGATAGGATCCTTCTATTTTATGCTTAAGGACATGAAGCACAGATCACATGAGTAATTCATAATCACTTCAATATTTTGACCTGGAAAGGGGACAACCTATGATACAAGATCAACAAAGAATGACCAATGGTATTAGTTTTATTTTCATTGCTGTTCCTCCTATCAGTAATGTCATGACTCGTATTTCCAATTACTCTGTCACATCTAAAAGCAGTATTTACTTCAAATATGCACCATGTGAGTTATTTGCAATAAAAGAAGATAGGTAAATTGTGTAAATGAGATAGCTTCTTTGCCCCCTCTCTTCAGAGTGAATTTAAGATACTGTGGTCCTGACAAAAATCTGGGAAACATCTCAAAAAGTTTACAAAATAAATGACGTTGTTTAATGGGTAATTTTTGTTAAGTGAAAAACCAAGGGTGTTTTTTAATTTCTTAAGAACTGATACCCTAATCCACTCAAAATGCCTTAAATGTTTTCCCCTCCTACATAGGACTGGGACAGAGGATGAACCTTGTTAGTTTAAATTTCTCACTGATACTCCTTCTAATAGAATGGACTGCATAGTAGATAAGTGGTAATTTGGGGAGACACTTAAGAGAGCACGATTATGTAGGAGAATGTCTGAGTTCTTAAGATACGCATGCTAACCTAGCACAAGGTGGCATGATGTCTTCCACATAACTTCAAATGGTACAGGAAAAATGATAGCGAGAATGAGCAAAGTAATAATTGATGAAGGTAGATGGTGGGATACAGGTGGTCACTGTATTGTCATTAGTTTTTCTGGAGGTCTGAACCATTTGAAAATATAAATGTTGGGAGAAAATATCCCCTGATACAAATACCTAAATTTTAAAGGTCATTGAGATGTTGTTTACCTTTTAGCCACAGTGTAGAGTAACCCATAGGTTAAAAAAAAAAAAAAAGTAGTTTTCATTTTTTCCAAAAATCAGCTGCTTCTCTTATTTTGAAAATAGTGAACACCTCTGATGCCAAGGGGAAATCCCAAAATGATAATATTTATCATAGAAGGAAGTAAAAACTGTAGATATGAGGGTGTCATGGACGATCATGTTGCTGTGACGTTGTTTTTGCCTTGCATTCAGATTTGTGTTATTATGGGTTTGATGTGGAAATCTCTGACACAGGTGCTGTAAAGTGACCTTGAATTAGCTCCGATAGGACAAGATCATAGATAAAGAATATCTCCTCCCAAGGAGATGAGTTCTTTTTTCATCATGCCCCAGAAAGGCAGAGTCTTGGAAAGATTTGGCAATAAATACCCAGGGAAGCAAACCAAGGGCAGGACTGTCTTCAGATCGTGCCCATCAATTTTCAGTCTCCCTCTACCTTCCTTAGAGATAATGATAATAATGCCATTGATCATCGTTGTCACGGTTACGTAAGGAGCACTCGCTACATGCCAGGCACAATGTCACACGATGTGTTCCTTCCTCGGAGGAAGGAACTATTATCATATTTGTTTTACAGATGGGAGATTAAAACTTAGAAAGATTTTAAGCAATGTGTTTCAGTACATTTTCATTTCTTTTTAATTTCCGATTAATATGAGGGTACAAACGGTTGGGTTACATTGTTTGCATTTGTCAGGCAAAGTCTAAATTGTAGCTGAGCCCTTCACCCAGGGGCTGTGCTGTACCTCACGTTGTGCCCATGCCCTGAGAGTTTGCCCGTCCCTCTCCCCCCTTCCCTCGCTGTTTTGCCCCCCTCCCCCACTTGAGTTGAATTGTGTTTTTGTTTCATGTGGAAGTGTAGTTGTTTTTCTATTGAAGAAATGTTTTCTTTAAGCATCCAAGAAGGACTCTAGAACTCTCCACTTAAAGATTACCTTGCAGTGGGCAAAACTAGCAAAACCTTGCCTCCTGGCAGCTTTGACAACAAAATTAGCTCTGGGCTTGAGGTGGCTGGGAGAGCGGTTGTGTCTGCTGTGCGATCTCCCCTTTCTCTCTGACCTCACCACACTGGCGAGAGCCCCCCGTCCCCCCCCACTGAAGACCGCGGGTGGTATGCGCCGCTCTGGCATCTCTGGCTGTCCAGTGCACGTGTGTGATGGTAAGTGCACCAGCTCTCAAGTTGCTTGGGCAGCTGCCTCCCCTTTCTTTCTCCTGGTGTCCTAATGTGTCTGAAAAGAAGTTTCAAATGAGGGTAATAACATCATCTCTGTGCTGTGCCACTTTGCACAGAAAACCATGACACTTTTTGGAAGTAGAAAGTTTTTCCTAGGTTTGTATTTCCGAGACCAGGTTTATCCCCAAGCCCTCCTTAATGCCTGGCTGCTCGTGTTCTCCTCCATTTCAGCCTGTGTGCCAGAATGCTGGGTGGACGTTCGAGCACCCGCTGGAGCAGGCGGCTGCCAGAGCTGACACGTGTCCTTAGGTGATCCGTGAGCAAAGTTAATTCCACTGGAGTAAGAAAAAAAGAATGCATAAAATATTTTCAGATAAATCTTGATAAAGTTGTCGTATGGAGACTATTTCTTTGGTCTCTAAAAAAAGAAAATGCTGAGGATCCTCTTTTTAAAACAAACAAACAAAAAAATGGAGTGTATTTCATTGTTATGGAGAGATACATTCTACAAAACATCAGAATCCTAATCACACAATACTACATCAGAGTAGCAGCTATGTTTGGAGCCTGTTGGTTTCCAAGACGGAAACAAAATAAAGTGTCATTTTCCTACATAGTGGTAGGCGCCATCCTAGATTAGTGACTATAAGGGGTAGCTGATATGGTTTAGCCATTCCACAATGTATACATACTTCAAAACAACATGCTGTATATGATAACTATATACAATTTGTATTTGTTAATTGGAAAATATATATATACTAATGTTTAGGAAAAATAAAGGTACAAGAGAAAATCCTAGGATAGGCCAGTCAGTATTCTAATGACAGCATTGCCCAGTTTCTTTTTAAAATGTTCAGCAACATACGAAGGTTGGCAGTCCACAAAACCAATTTTTTAAAAAACAGAGTAAAGGGAACATGAAGCTGTATATCACACAGTGCTGCATATTATTCATTTATTGTAGACTGTAGTAAATTATTTCCTCATTAATCCATTTAACAAAGATTTATTTCTTTGTAGGTGCTGTGCAGTTTCTATCTTATGTTTATATTTCATAAACCATTGAAACCATTCTTTCTGTGAGTTATGTTCTAAGTTGACACAGTGTATTTTTGTGTTGATTTTATCTATGGATTTACAATGACATTTCATCATCATATCCTACTGGAAATGAAAGGCAATCTATGAAAATTCACAGGCTGGCTCACTTGCCAATGCTGAAAGCAAAGTGTGGTTTCTGGATAGTAGGCTCAACATCACCAATATTCCAACTTCTTGGAAATGCAGATTTAGAGGCCTGATCCCAGACCTACTGAATCAAGCACTCTGGGGGTGGGCCTCCACAATCAGTGTTTAGAATCCCCCTGAAGACCTGCTTGGTCACATATTACTGCATCCCATCCCCAGAAATCCTGACAAGAGCAACCAGTAGCAGGGCGAGCTTGGAACAGTGATGAAAGATGTGATTCCAGCCCTCATGACTCATTGCTTTGGGTTTTAATAGAGCAAAAATGAATTGCTTGTGTTAAGCAATAAAAGAGATGGAAAGGCCTTTTTCTTTCTTCTGTAGCTCTCAGCATCTCCATTAAAAGGATGAGGCAAGTGATAGTGAATGATAGATCCACTAATAGAGAGATGGACTGAGATCAAAGGGCACGTGCGTCCTGTTTTCTTGGTTATCCATCATCGTTTAGCCAAAATGAAATTGTGTAAGATCGTAAGATTGCGTGGAAATCGCAAGGAACTTAGAGAAGCCATCAGTCGTTAATCTTTTCAATAGCATGTCTTGAAAGAGATTTGAAATTTTTGGCAATTTATAATAAAATGCTTTCCAAATTTCAATGCTCTCAGCAAATCAGTTTATATCAGAAAAGATAAAGTTATTTCAGAGGATCATAATTGGACTTGTCCAGGAAGCTTTGATTATGTGAGTCATGTTAGGATTTTGTCCTATTTATTTCGTTTTTATATTTATCCATACATATACGTGAGAATAAAACACTTACGCACAATGTAATTTCTTTTTGTTTCTTTACATTTTACGTGTGGTCTTATGTAAGTTCTACTTTCATCAGAAATCTTATTTCAAGATATCAATTACTCTGATATTAATTTTCTAGGTACATTATTAAAAGAATTACTTTTGGAGGCTCCTCCCTCACTTATTTTTTCGGTTCTTATGTTTTTCTAAAATACTATTTTTACTTTAACTTTTTTCTCTAGTAGTATATTTAGTAAATAAAGTTAAGGCATCATGGTGCCCATTCTCACTGATAAATACACAAACTAGATTTTGATGCATAAGAATACATGTGATAAAATGCATCATTGGGCTCTAAGAAAAACTACACATAAGAAAAAACTGTACTTTTTATTTAAAAAATACATATAGATACTGTGAAAACTACATAAACAGTCATACTTGAGATTTCCTTGTCTATTAAAAACAACTTGAATCTGATAACCAGTTTGCATTTCAGCAAAGGACTGTTTGGTTAATTGAGAATTTCTAACACAACAAGTAAATTACAAGATAAAAGAAATGTCTCTTTGGAGGGCAAACTTGACATGCTTGAAGGACTAAGAAGATTAAAGAAGAGATTTAAATAAACAAATAGAGCATGGAAAAAGAGGATAAAAGATATCGGGAGGAAATGATATTAAGTAGTTCCTAATGGCTTCAGGGTGGTTGGCAGAACCTCATCCAAATTGAAAATGCCCTCTTGGAGCTGGAGCACTTTAGATGAGCCTCACGGAGAAAAGTGACAATCCCATTTTTTTAAACCTTCTAATTCAATTTTATTTTCGATTTTGGTACTGAAAATACCATTGAACGTGCAGATAACTAAAGAGGCTTCCATAGTTTGATTTTAAATTGAAGGTATTTTGCTGAACATCTCATTTGAGAAAATGGGTGTGTGTTGAGATGCTGGAATTCATGGTTGTGGCTCCCAGGGCCACATACCCTGATTATCACTTAAATGTGGATTACGTTTTATAATCTGAGACTATTTTTCTAAAGCAACAAGTTTATTTCTGGTACTATTTCCATAAGAAGAAAAAAAGAAATGGATTTTTTCTTTCTTTTTGAGCCTGAGTCTCACTCTGTTTCCCTGGAGTGCCATGGCCTCATAGCTCACAGTAACCTCAAGCTCTTGAGCAATCCTCTTACCTCAGCCTCCCACATACCTGGGACTACAGATGTACATCCATACACCCAGCTAGTTTTTCTGTTTTTAGTAGACATGGGGTCTCACTCTTGTTCAGGCTGGTCTCAAACTCCTGAGCTCAAGCAATCCACCCACCTTGGCTTCCCACACCCAGCCAGAAATGGAGTTTTTAATAAATTTGTTTTCTTAAGGACCTTTTGAGAATAGACCAAGAAACTACAGACTAAAAAGTAATAATTCTCATTAGGTAAAATTGTTCACGCAATATTTTAATGCTCCAAAATTTCTAAGAACAAGATTTTCTTTTTTCTTCCACTCCCTGGTTTAACAATTCTAGACTCTATCACATAAATGATGAAACAGCTATTGGATAAATTGATTTTGTAAATTGATGTCAATAATTTACTTAGAATTTAGAGAGTAGAAAAAAAAAAGAGTCCTTCACATGCTTCACACTTGATGACACTGAAAACCTGAAGACTTGAAAAGTACAAATGTGATAGAGTCTCTCAGTTGCTGTTTTGGGTAACTTCTTTCTCTTAGCTATATGAATTAAGTCTTGCAATCAGAGCTGTTGTGCAGTGTAGTCTATGATGTCAACAGCACTCTTCAAAATTGTGCAGTGCACAACCCTCCCAACATCACAGGGTAGACTGCTTTGCCTGCTGCCTACTTGGTGATAAAGTCTACCACACATGATCTGAGCTACAGTTCTCAAATATTTATCCTTTCATGGAAAACTTTTTAAACCAATAATCATTTATGTTTTCTACTCCTTAAAAAATGGTAATTCAATAATTTGGGGTAGGGGTAGTATTTTATAAATCTGCCTTATTGAAAAGTAACTCCAAGTAGTTTAGGTAGATATGGTCTATGGATTACTCTTGGAGAGATCTTTGCCTACAGGGTACCTATTTCCAATAATCTAAAAGAAATCTGAGATCAGTTCCAATTGCCAGCTTATTTGCTTCCAGTAGCCTGAAAGGATGCTTACATATTTTGATTAGCTTAATAGTGCTACTGTTCATATATAATCCCTTATTATCTTGTATTTTTTTATTTACCAAATAAAATCTCTCAATAGCTAGTTACTGAATCATTTTTTTAAAAAGAATGTTACCAAAAATGGGGAGTGGAAAAGGGCGCATTATTTTTCAAAACTTCTATTGTATATTCACATAGTTAAAAAAAATTTCATCACTGAGAAATCTTTTCTGTTGCTATTTAATTAAAAGAAAACACAATTCATCCAAATGTTGTCAAGAAAGTGTCAAATCGACTTAAATTAAAATGCTAGATTTATTCTTTTGTATGATCTAAATAACCTCTGGTTTCAGTCTTTTTTATTCTACCTAACAACACAGTACACTTGACCTTGGGTTTTTTCCAATAGAAAATAGTTTGGAATGGCTAATTTAGACTTGGGTCATAATTTAGGGAGGGTTTTCTAAGAGATATCTTTCATAGATATCTAATTCAGCTCACCATACTTTGAAGAAGGTTGTAGTCCCTTCTATAAATTAGGAACCAGACTGAGGGGAAGTCTGCCTCGTGCAAGAGAGGCACCTGTGGAGCACCCCAAATCCAAGGAGCGTTGAGCACCAGCATGCTGCTCAGAGGAAATGCTCACAGGAACATTTTGGATTTCTGATTTTTGGATTTAGGATCCTCAACCAGTATGCTGTATCTGAAATACTTCAAATGGCAGATGGAATCTACAGATTGTTTTTGCAGGTATGAGAGTTGAAGACATTTTTCATTTTGCATGTATGATAAAATAGCAGCATAATATTTTTATTATGGCTCTACAACTCATAATAACTCATTCGGCACTAGTCATGATCAGTGATATGAAATAATTGCAAAGTGATTCATGTTTACATAGCTTAGTTTAAGTTTAATAATTCATGCTGTTACTGGAGCCATTTGTACATATTGAATTTCATCTACTCATAACTCAGGCAACAATCGCTTTCTTTCTTTCTTTTTTTTTTTTCCTTCCTAAATGGTGTCGGTTAGGGTCTCTTGGTGTAAACAGAAACTAGTTTGGGTAATATAAACAAAGCAAGAATTTATTAGACGTGTCTTGAGAAAACTAAGAAGTGTGAATGGAAGAGTGTGGAGTTGGTCTCAGAAGAGGCAGGAATCTGGTGCCTGCAATAGTGTGGCTGAAGCACTCACTCCCAGTGTCTCCTCCCACAGAATCAAAGTGCTAACTCTAACCATTTCTTCTGCCTTTTGCTTTTCATTCAATTCAAATTCCTAACAGAAGGAGGCTCTAGGGACTCTTTTAGCTTCCAGGATTTACCATCTCACCAAGACTGCACCTACTAGGGAATAGGAAATTCTCTCAAAAGAACTAGGTGTTCTCTTGAGAAAGGGGATGAATATTAGCTGGCAACCAATGATGAGTGCAATTGGAGACCATTTCCAGTGCAAGATTTACAAGTCTATCCTGTCCTACAGATTGCAAATAGGGAAGGCCTGAAACTAAAATAGCCTGGCAATTAATTGGTGAGCTCAGGATTAGTAACAGAAACTATTCACAGCATTTCTCTCTTCAGAGCTTCTTCTGTCCTGACACTGAGCTGCTCAGTAGCATTAGACAGTGTCCTTTGGGAAGTGTGGTAGAAATAGCACAATCTGGACTAACCCACAGTGGTTCATCTTGGGGTGGATGTGTCTGGACTAGGAAGAGTAGGGGGTATGTTTTATTTATTCAGTTGTCAAGGATAGGAGGATGGTTTATGTGTCACCAAGCACATCTCCTTGAACTGCTTAATAAAAATTTGCTAAATAAAAGTGAGGGAGTAAGAATAAAGGATCTACATGCAAACAGTTTGATATTTAATATCCTAGAGACTGGTAGAGCACTAGGTCTTACATGTTTGTAAATCAGGTAGAAAAGACAGTTGTGTAGATAGTATTTTCTTTTATGTAGCAAAGCCATCTGCTCTAAGATAAGTGTCAGTGGAAGTAATTAAACATGAGAAATAAACATTTCATCAAAGATTTAAGATAATTCATTTGATGGAGGGGTTGGGGAAAGCCAAAGTTGATTTATGAAACTTAAAGTGTCTGAGCTATAAAATGCAGCCTGGGAATCAGGGAGTCACTTTTGACTGACCTTTGAAGGTACTAGCTCTGTGGGCCGCCCTGGCACACGAGCCAGCAAATTCCTGAGCCCCATTAGAAACAGGTTATGAAAGCACAAGCGAAACCATTGCCACCTCCTTGCACCATGCTGGGCTTCAGATACTACTGCAGTTTGCACACTGTGGCTCCAGGAGATGTAATGGACTTGGAAAAGATCCAGAGAAGGGAATGTTAAATGCTTAAAGGAATGATGGCACTTCTAATAATATTTACAGTGATATAACCAGCACTGCTCTAGTCCTTACTGGGTGCCAGTCCAGGTGAGAGGTCCTTTTTGTACATTTACTGATCAAATCCTCACAACATCCTGTGAGGTGGGTCATCTTATTTTATCCTCATTTTACAGACAAGATTACCAAAAATCAGAGACTTCAAACGACTTGCCTGAATTGATCAGGCAATCAGTGGCTGAAGTAATCTGGTCCTCTAGTCCATCCCGTGGTGACTGCCAGGGATGCTGACCAAGGAGAGTCATCTGTTCTGTTAGAGAAAGATGGAGGCAGAAACATTATTGAAATTTATGAAACTAAACCATGCTGGTGCTGAAAGTAGGTGTAGAAGAATAAGAGAAAAGTGTTCATTTAGGCAGTCAGGAAAAAACCAACCAAACAAAATTTTTATTTAACACATTATTCCTAATGGAATAAAATGCCAGCAGGTTCAAAAAAGTCTTAGGTAACTCCATGGATCATGGCACCAGAAGCAGAACCACTGCTATTTTACAGACAAATGTGAGCAATTATCATGTATTATAGTTCCTAGTATGCTAATCTCATAATGTCACCCCTCAACATTTGGAAAGGGGAAGTGCCCAGGCTTGGCACCTCTGTTCTTCTCTCCTCCTCTTCTTCCAGAGTGGTGGTGTCCCGGCTTCCCTGTGGCCCCTTCAGATGCTCAGCTCACGTCCTTAGTGTCCTTAGACCATGTATTACCCAGGTAACTCCATACGTGGAACTTTTAATTGGAGGATTCTTACATTGATCATCTTCTTTATTGGACTGCCCCACAACACTCCACTGAGACCCCTAATCACTCATATTCTTATTTTTCCAAATACTCAGTCCTCTCCAGGATAATGTCACTTCCTATCTAGATGTCATCCCATTAATGTTGGCAGCAGTATTCTCAATTTCTTTATCTCATAGTCAGTAACCTGCGTTGATCCCAACTTTAAATTTAACATGTCTTTTCTGCTTCTAGATAGCTGCAGAGTGTCTAACAAATATGGCCCTACTTCTTGGCAGGGAGTTTTTGAATAATAGGATAAACGAGTCAATAACTGCAAGAGAAAAGAGCACATTTCTCCTAATTGGCTGTCATACATTTATGATTTCCAACTTCAGACAGCTCTTTAATCCTCATGGGAAAGGAGTAATTATAACCCCTTACCAGAGGGTAAATAATAAACTGATGCTGGAGACACATTTTTGGACAACTCAACTATTCTAAGCCTCAATCTTTGAGGTTCACATCTTCTAAATGGGGATAACAATAGCCCCCCCTTTTTTCTTTTTCTTGTGTTTCCCCAGTTTTCTATGTTGAATATATGCAATTTCGGAATTTTTAAAATTCAAATTAATATGTATTCAATGAATGTCACTGTCTGGTGGCCATCACAGGGTGCAAGATGAATGTGTGCTTCTTTCCAACTTCAAGGAGTGCTTCATCAAGCGGCCAAAGACCATGGGCTGCCAATGACCTGGAAGAGAGGTCAGACCAGCAGTGTTAGAAGGGAGACAAAGTAGAATCCCTGGTGTTTTCCAGATATACTATCATATCTTCAGTAATTTTCTTAAAATACAGGTTACTTTAAGACCATGGTTGCCAACATCGAATTTATCTTACAGATAGAGAAACTGAGAATTTTTTGCCAAATGGTTATGTCAGAATGGATCAGCGTATTGAAATTGAGATCACTATTTTAGTTCCAGGTTTAAATAAGGCCTCTCGCATATTTGTTCATATGATAGGCACGAGTATAGATTATTGGTTAAGTAGTTGAGGTTGGAGTAGAGATGGGGTTCCATTAATCACAAACTCTAGGTCATCTGTATCATTCATCAAATTCAAGAACAAGAAATAATTAAAAGGTAGACTTGGCTGTACATTCTCAAGTCCAAGACCCTTGCTTATGAACTTAAGAGCTCAATTCTCAGTTATCAGTGTATACCAGAGGTCCAAGGCAAATAGCAAGTTGGACAAGCCCTGCAATGCTTCCCTTCTCTCTTTTCCCTTAGATCCACTTGGCAATTATTAGGAAGAACCTGATGGCTTCTTCCTAATGACAGAGTCTGTGGGAATCCAAAAGGGAAATACCAAGGGCCTAAGCACATCCACAGCCTGGAGCCCACGGAGGGGGACTTCAAGTGGGGCTGTTCTTCCCAATTCCCTCATCCGAGACTTTCTCCTGTGTAAAGGAAATTGGCTTGGTAGATAAAGAATTCCTCTCAGTTCTTTTCTGGGAAAAAGTCCTAAAAAGATGAATTCTGAGGTATAAACTGTGTGACTTTTAACTGGATGCTTCCCTGCAGACCTTTGTTTCCTTACAGGTAGTGGGAGTGGGATAGGGTGACCAGATTCTAACATCTGTAAGGCGGGACAACATGGCCAGGGGGTGGAGCTGGGCGCGGGGCAGGGGACAGCGCGGGGCAGGACCTGACAACAAGGCAAACTTTGATAAGCAGTTCTCGATAATCACTTCTCAGCAATTATTTATTACAGTTTAACATAATAAAATTAACAAAAATAGTATAAAACTCATATTCTGGCGAAATAGCCATATGGCGGCCCTAAACCGTATATTCCCTTCTTGTTCTCCAGCTGGTTCGTGCATTCAGTCTAAAAATCAGGACTTTTTTAAAACGCCGCAGGATGTGGGACAAATTGTTGAAAAGGAGGACTGTCCCGCCAAAATTGGGACGTCTAGTCGCCCTAGAGTAGGAGGATCCCCAACCAGCTGCCGTCCAGGGAGCTGTGTCCACACCATGGCGTAGGTTCCTCTCTGCTTCAAAACTCAATGGTGTTTTGTGACGAGCAGCGCTACTATTAAGCAAAAGCATGATTCCTTGGCCATCTTCTTCCAGGCTAGCTCTATATGTCATTTTATAAATTCTAAGGTGGTGATCCTTAAATACTTCAGAAAGGCCGAAAACCACAGACATAGCAAGTTCAGGAATATCCCCTACATTTCCTCCTTTGGCAATTAAGTTGTAGTTACCAGCTTGTGAAATAGTTGCAGACCATGTGTCTCCTGCTATCTGTTTTGCACAGTTATAAAACTCAGGACTCCATTCTAAGTAACGAAGCAGATCTTCTATCCTGTTCTCTAAATGCTGAAACCTTGGGCAGATTCAATAATAATGATGTGGAGGAAAACCTTAAAATTCCAGCCCTCTTCAAGTAGAACACATAATTTAAACCATCCTTATAATCCTCTTTCAGTCAGATAACACAATCAAACTTCTTATCAGACCTGGGTAAATTGACATTCTACTTCTTTTATTAAGTCAAACCCAGAAGAAACTAAAGGACATATAGGGCAGACGGAGGGAAAAATGTGTTGAACAAAAAGGGCCTCATACATCCTCTTTAGATTATTGGTCAAAATTCAAAAAAAACAGAGATATAACCTCTTTCTTTTTTTCTGGATGTGAACTGACCTTGTACAGACAGTCATCACTGTCTTCTTTTTTTTCAGTTTTTTTTTTTTTTTTGGCTGGGGCTGGTTTTGAACCCGCCACCTCCGGTACATGGGGCCTGCACCCTACTTCTTTGAGCCACAGGCACCGCCCACATCACTGTGTTCTTTCTCATGGAAAAGATTTCAAGACGACCTGCCAATAGGATCTCAGCAAACCTAGAGCAAAATAAATGACATCTCCCACTCTTACATTTTAACAGGAAATTGCTTCCACAGAGTTGATATGAATTCTGATTCATATCCTTGACAGATTTAATTTTCAATGGAGGGAGATTTCATCAGCGATTCTCGGAAATAGCCCTGTGTATTGAGAGCCAATTCTCCTAACTTGGCTTACCCATCCTTGTGTGATATCTTTTAGAAAAGCAACCCTGCCTCTTTGGATGGCCTTTGACACCCAGAGCCAGGGGGTTCCCTGACACATTTGGACTCTGACGAGGGTCGGTATCCAGCATCCTGCAAGCACTCCTGGAGATATCAACAAATTTTCCATCTTCTCTCCTGTTTCCATTACTCCCTG
This sequence comes from Galagoides demidoff, assembly GCA_963574575.1. NCBI lineage: Eukaryota > Metazoa > Chordata > Mammalia > Primates > Galagidae > Galagoides > Galagoides demidoff. Next base: position 6,174 of record CAUYQV010028030.1, on the reverse strand, counting down.
GGAAGGTTCACATTAGGCAAGCATCAATGTTTCGATGTGGTGACAAAATAAATATCTACAGGGCTTGCAATTGGATTTCTGAAGTGTCAGACAGAATGGGGTAAAACAAGCAAATAAAGAAAGAACCACAACCACAGAAAGAACATCAATTAAGAGCCCTGAAAAGAGGTCTTATAGAACAATTTCTAGCAAAAAAACAAACAAAAAAACCCCAAAATCCTCAATCTCAACATGTCCCAAATTGAATTGATAGTCTTCCCTGCAAAATGTGATCTGTGTTTCTTATGTCAGAGAATGGTATCACTGTCAAACCCATTTGCACAAGCAAGGAACTGAGAAGACATCCTTGAAGACTCTTTACCCTCAGTTACCATGTAGAATACTTGACCAATGCCTCTGACTTTTTTTTTGAGACAGAGTCTCACTATGTCACCCTGGGTAGAGTGCTGTGGTGTCACAGCTCACAGAAACCTCAAACTCTTGGGCTTAAATGATTTTCTGGTCTTAGCCTCCCAAGTAGCTGAGACTATGGGCACACACCACAATGGCCAGCTATTTTTCTGTTACAGTTGTCATTGTTGTTTTAACAGGCCCAGGCTGGGTTCTAACCTGCCAGCCTCAGTGTATGTGGCTGGCACGGTAACCACTGTGCTATAGGCGCCAAGCCAGCCTGTGATTCTTTACCCCTTAAACACCTCCTGCATCTGCCTCCTCTCCATCTCCATCATTCCCCATCTCTAGTCCTTGATGAAAATGGCTGGGTCGTCTCGTCGCCTCTGTTGACACTGACTTTCCACAATCCATTTTCATGCCACCGCTAGAATAATCTTTTCCAAACATGAATCCACTAATAACACCACTCTCTGAATAAAGTCCAAGATCTGTAACACGGCCATCACAATTTCGAATGTTCTAGCCTGGCTCACCTCTCCTGCTTTATTTTGAGCCACTTTGCTTCCTACACTGTGCTCTAGTCACTTGAACCTCCTTCCAGTTCACACTCCTACACCTCCACTTACCACAGAATCCTTGTGGGTGACATGCTGCCCAGTGCCTGATGCTCTTTGGTCCACATTTCCACCTCTGCTCACCTGTTAACTAGTCTTCATCCTTCAGAGCTGAGATCATGTCACTTTCTTAAAAAGGATCTTTTGTGATTCCCTCAGTCCTGCTCACGTTCAGTGTCATTAAACTGTGTTCTTTTCCTTCAGAGCACACAGCTAACTTACCATTTCACATTCACTCATCTGCTTATACAATCACTCCCTGTGTCCTTTACTCTAATGCAATTTCAATACAGGCAAGAACCATGTCTGACTTTTCTCATTATTGTATTTTTTTCTTTGCTTGTTTTACTAGTTCCAGTGAAAAATATGCTTCAATAGTGTCCACAGTGATTGTGAGTTTGCCTATTTCTTATTTAATTTTATCTTTGGTTCTTTATATATTCTGAAGCTACACTATTAAACACTATAAATTTAAGACGATTTTATCATCCTAGGGATTGAACCTTTTATGATTTTATTTTATTTATTAAACCATAAACACATAGATCATGTATATATTAATGCATTTATGGGTTACAATGTGCTGATTTCACATAGAATTAGGAATGCTTATGTCACACTGGTTAATATATACCTCATCTTGTTTACTTAATTATTGTGTTAAGACATTTATACTCTATACCAACAGAACCTTTTATTATTTTAAAAGGTCTCTTTAGAGTTTACTTTGTTTGATATTCATCTAACTATCCCAGCTTTCTTTTGGTTAGGGTTTGCCTAGCGTATTCTTCTCCATGTTTTTATACTTACTTTTTCTGTATTCTTGTATTTAAGGTATTTTTCGTATAAGCATTGTATTATTGCATCTTCTTATGTTTTAGTACAGTCTAACAAGATAAATTTTAAAAATTGTTTACATTTAATATAATTGCTGAAACACTTGGATTTTCTTCTAATTTTTTTCTATTTTGTTCCATTCTTTCTGTGTTCCTTTTTTTTTTTTTTCCATACCTTCTTTTGGGATCAATCATATTTTACCACTCAACTTTTCACATCTTGCAAATTACATAATCTTTGACTCTTTTTTTTGTGTGTGACAGATCCTCAAGCTGTCACCTTGGGTAGAGTGCTGTGGCAGCACAGCTCACAACAACCTCCAACTCCTGGGCTCAAGTGAGTCTCCTGCCTCCACTTCCCAAGTAGCTGGGATTATAGGCACCCATCACAATGTCTGGCTATTTTTTGGTTGCAGCTGTCATTGTTTGGCGGGCCCAGGCTGGATTTGAACCCACCAGCTCAGGTGTATGCGGCTGGCACCCTAGCCATTTGAGCCACAGGCACAGAGCCAATGTTTGACTCTCTTTCAGAGGTTACTTTAGAGATTCAATGAGCATCCTGAATTGATTAAAGTACAATATAAATTTGTATTTTTATGCAATTCTTGTACAATGAAAGTACATTTAACATTTAAATACTTTGACTTTAGTTCTTTTCTTTCTTACTTTTATGATATCATTGTCATGTATTTGAATTCTACCATATGTAAAACCTTATAAGAAATTACTAGTATTGGTTTATGTAGTCAATATTTACTTGCAAAGGTATTTATTATTCATTTTTTAATATATATTTTTTGCTTTCACTTTGCATCTCTTTTCTTCTCCCTGAAGACCTCCCTGGTATATTTCCTTTGAGCAAGTATTGGTGACAAATTCTTGTAGAAAATACAGTGTCCAACACTCTAGATCCAGCTAAAAACTTGATAGAAAAGTAGAAGAGAGAAGACTTGTACTATGATTATAAGATTAATGAAATCCAAACTTCGGGAAGTTCTACAGGTTAAACATCCCTAGATATTCTAAGGAGAAGGAAGGAGGGGAGGAAGCTCTAGTGGATTTAAAGAGACTTACGTGACATATCAAACATTTTTTAGTGGGCAAGACTATAATGTCTAACCATGCATCTCTAAGTGAGAAAACTATAAACTCCAGAGAGAGAGTGCAATAAAAGTATAATAAAAGGGTAAAGGTTACTTTTAGGGAAGGTCGTGCATTGTGATCAGAGTAACACACAGGAAAGCTTTCTAAGTAACTGGAAAAGTTCTAGTTTTTATGGTAGTTGCAAGAGTATTTGTCTTAAAATAATTCATTAAGCTATACATTTGTTTTGGATTATGTTTATGTCTACATTTTATTTTATAATAAAAAGATACAAAATTTTAAACAACTTAAAAATTAGTAAAATTTAACTTCAACCTTGAAGGACATTTTTATAATCCTAGATTGTCAGGTTATTTAACACCTTAAAATGGTACACCATTGTCTTTGGTATCCATAATTTTTGTTAAGAATTCAGCTAATCCCAGTCAGATTCTCCCATATCACAAAGTCCCAAAACTGCAGATGCTGGAGTGCGTGTGGAGAGAAGGAAACACTTTTACACAATTGGTGGGACTGCAAACTAATATAGGCTCTTTGGAAAGAAGTCTGGAGAATCCTCAAAGAACTCAAATTAGATCTCCCATTTGACCCTGCAATCTCACTACTTGGCATCTACCCAGAAGAAGAAACAAATCATTTTATTGTAAGGACATTTGCACTAGACTATTCATCACAGCTCAATTTACAATTGCCAAAGCGTGGAAACAACCTAAATGTCCATCAACCCTGGAATGGATTAACAAACTGTACTGTATCCATACCATGACTACTATTTGGCCATAAAAAAGATGAATCACATCTTTTGTATTAAACTGGATGGAGCTGAAACACATTCTTCTTAGTAAAGTGTCACAGAATGGAAAACCAATTACTCAATATAAATATGAAGCCAGTAGGATCTGATGCATGGCCCACACAGGAGAAAAAAAACACTTCAATTCAAGTGTGGGTGGCCCAATGAATGGGGATAGAGTAGGCACACCTTTTGGGTGTGGGATATAACTACAAGAGGGACTCTACCTAACAAATTCAAATATTTTGACCTGGTTTTTTGTACCCTCACCATAACCTGAAATTAAAAAAAAAAAAATCAACTGTCAACCTCTGGTTCATCTTGAAGATAAGATAATGTATCTTTATTTCTCTAGCCGCTTTTAACATTTTTATCTTTTTTAGTTTTCAGCAATTTTATTATGCTGTGCCTTGCTGAAGTTTACTTGTATTTGTCTATCACTGGATTCAGGAGTTTCTTGTATCTATCTTGATAGTTTTTATCAGTTTTGAAAAAGGCTCTTAAAATATTGCTGTCTATTCTTCTTTTCCTCTTTTTGACAATACGATGTTCAAATATCTCTAGCCCTCTGTTTCTCTTGCTTCCCCTCCTCTTTCTCTCTGTGGTTCAGTTTGAATATTTTCTACTGACCCACATTCTGGTTTATTACTTCTCTGTTCAGCTTTGTCTAATCTAGTTCATTCACGGAATTTATTAAATTTGATTGTTTGAGTTCTTGAATTTTCTTCTTTTTTATAGTTTCCTTTTTTCTGTTGAAATTTTCCATCTTGTCGTTAATTTAATAAAATCTGTGAAATGTAGAACATAGATGTTTTGGCACAATAATCGTGTAAAAGAGGTGAACACTATGTTGATTGGTTTAATGTAACCATGTTAGATTATATAAAAATTTTTTTTTTAAAAATTAGCACATTGTATATGAAAAAATGATCACCATCCTTAATCATCAGAGAAATGCAAATCAAAACTACTTTGAGATATCATCTAACCCCAGTGAGATTTGCCCATATCACAAAATCCCAAAACCAAAGATGCTGGCGTGGATGCGGAGAAAAGGGAACACTCCTACACTGCTGGTGGGAATGTAAACTAATATGTTCCTTTGGAAAGACATCTGGAGAACACTTAGAGAACTAAAAATAGACCTGCCATTTGACCCCGCAATTCCTTTATTAGGTATATTCCCAGATGACAAAAAGTCGCATTACAACAAAGATATTTGTATCAGAATGTTCATTGCAGCCCAATTCATAATTGCCAAGTCATGGAAGAAGCCCAAGTGCCCATCGATCCATGAATGGATCAACAAACTGTGGTATATGTACACCATGGAATACTACACAGCCATTAAGAAGGATGGAGACTTTACCTCCTTCATGTTCACATGGATGGAGCTGGAGAATGTTCTTCTGAGCAAAGGATCACACGAATGGAGGAAAAAGTGTCCAATGTACACACCCCTATTATGAAACTAATTTATACCTTTTACATGAAAGCTATAACCAAATAGCCTACGAATGTGGGGAGGGGGGAGGGAGAAAGGAGAGGGGGAATGGGTGGAGGGAGGGGGATTGGAGGGACTGTTTTTGAGGTCTATCTTACAGGGGTACAAGTGAAACTCTCTAAGATTAGAATCAGAACGTTTTAAAACAATAACTGAGAAAATGACATGAAGGCTGTGTTGATCATTTTGATGGAAGTATTTCGGATTGCAAGTGAAAACCCCACACTGTACCCCAGAAGTGCATTAATGTACATAGTTACCATTCAATAAAAAAAAATAAAAAATAAAAAATAAGTTAAAAAAAATAAAAATAAAATAATTAAAAAAAAAAAAACAATGAGGTATGTAGCACTTTATCTAGAATGAGTTTGCAAAATTAATTGTCAGACCTCCTCATGAGAGAATATGATTGGGATATTTACCCAGTGGTAAATTTTCTGGGTCCAAGACATTCCTAAATTTAATTTGATTGTTTCTTCAGAATGTCTGGGTCAGGCTTTACTCTCCCAAGTAATCTGCTCATCATTCTTGTATCTCTACCACTCCACCACACTGAGCATTACTCAACTTTATAATTTCTTCAGCCAGACACGTGTACATTATAACTCATTGTGGGTTTAATTTGCAGTTTTGACTACACATGACTTTGAGCATCTTGTCATACCCACGTTAGCTTTTTGACTTTTCTTTTTTTGTGAATTGCCTGTTCATATCCTCTGCTTATACTTCTTTAGGGGTTGCTCTCTTGTTCGTGCCAGGAGTTCTTTGTGTATTCCAGATAATAATCCCTTCTAGGTTTTGAACATTATATATGCCCTTTTTCTTTCTTTCTTTTTTTTTTTTTTTTGGCAGACTTGGCCAGGACTGAGTTTGAATATGCCACCTCCAGAATATGGGGCCAGTGAACTCTTACTTTGAGCTGCAGGTGCT
>CAUYQV010028028.1:0-40345 GCA_963574575.1 Galagoides demidoff | reverse complement strand
CCCTGGGTAGAGTGCCATGGCATCACAGCTCATAGCAACCTCCAACTCCTGGGCTCAAGCAAGTCTCCTGCCTCCGCCTCCCAGGTAGCTGGGACCACAGGCACTCGCCACAATGCCCGGCCATTTTTTGGTTGCAGCCATCATTGTTGTTTGGCGGGTCCGGGCTGAGGATTTGAACCCGCCACCTTAGGTGTACGTGGCTGGCGCCTTAGCCGATTGAGCCACAGGCACCGAGCCTGTTTTGTTTTTTTTTTTTAACTCCACTTTAAAACATTCTTTTATTTACTTAAAACTAGACTATGTTTAGATTTATACAAAAGTTGGGCAGATAATAGACAATCCTCATATACTCCACACATTTTCCCTGATGGGAGCAAACTTTATATTATGGAAATGTTATATTTACAAAGGTAGAGAATTCCCCATGTACCCATCACCTAACTTCTTCAGCATTTACCAACTCCAGTCTTTTTTCATGTATGTCCCCACATGATACCCCAAATTATTTAAAGAAAATCACATCTATTATATCATCTTATACATAAATAGTATGTGACTATAAGATGACAAAGGGATCATCTTAACCAAGTAATGTATTAAATTTATGTTAAACCATTCTTAAATCCTAAACTGACATTGAGGACTTTTTATGTCTGTGCTCACAAGGAAACATTGATGTGTTACTAGTGGCTTATAAGTTGTGTTACACAAAGACTTATGGCCCATTTTGGGAAATGAGAAAGAACAGGTGTTATAATAGGCCCATTGTATTATCGGGCTTTTGCCTAAAAAATTTGATTGGGTATGGTGGACAATCTTCTCAAGTTTGAAAATAAATGATTGCATGGGTTTTGAATTTTTATAGTTTGTGCTCAACATTTTTCCATGTTTGTCTTCTACCATATTTGACTCTATGACTTATAGTCTCTTAAATAATTTAAGAAACAGAATTTCAGCTTTTTTTTGAAGGCTTGTTATAATTTTTTTTTTTTTTTTTTTGAGACAGAGTCTCAAGCTGTGGCCCTGGGTAGAGTACTGTTGCATCACAGTTCACAGCAGCCTCAAATTCTGGGGCTTAAGTGATTCTCTTGCCTCAGTCACCTAAGTAGCTGGGAGTACAGGAGCTCACCACAATGCCCGGCTATTTTTTTGTTGCAATTGTTGTTTTAGCTGGCCTGGGCAGGGTTCGAACCTGCCAGCCTCAGTGTACGTGGCTGGCACCCTATTCCCTGAGCTATGGGTGCCACCAGGCTTGTTATGATTGTATTCATGAAATCGTCCAGGTAGATGTTTTTGATTGTGGAAGGGGGAAAAGAAAATATATTTGAATTGGATGCAGTTATTTATATTTTCATAGGAATTAGTATATATGGTTGCTGTTTGAAGACATCTGCTTAGGCTGGTCTGTAAGTCTAGCACTGTGGGAGGCCAGGAGTTTTGAGATGAGCCTGAGCAAGAGGGATACCCCCCCCCCCCCACTAAGAATAGAATAATTAGCTGGTTGTTGTGACAGGTACTTATAGTCCCTTGAACCCAGAAGTTTGAGGTTGCCTTGAACTAGGCTGATGCCATGGCACTCTAGCCTGAGACTCTTGGCCCCCCATCCCCTCGCACCCCCTCCCCAGACATTTGCTTAGTATTTGTGGTCTTGTCTTTTCCTTTACTTTCTTTTCTTTTTCTTCCCTCCCTCCTCCCCTCCCTCTCCCCTCTCCTCCTTTTCTCTCCTTTTCTTTTTCCTTTGGATTGAATTTATTTACTTCCCCTTTTTTGGGTCTGACTTTACAGGCTACGTTTTGCTTTCTAGTTAATGTATTTTTGCTTTTTTGCTTTTACTCTGTAGTCCATCCTCTTTTTTCTTTTCTTTTTTTTTTTTTTTAATTGAGACAAAGACTCAAGCTATTGGGCCCTGGATAGAGTGCTATGGTGTCACAGCTCACAGCAACCTCTATCTTGGGCTTAAACGATCCCCTTGCCTCAGTTTTTCTAATTTTAGTAGAGATAGGGTCTTGCATTTTGCTCAGGCTGGTCTTGCACTCATGAGCTCAAGCAATCCACCCACCTTACCTCAGCCTCCCAGAGTGGTTGGATTACAGACCCATGCCACTGCTCCCGGCCCTTCTGCCCCTTATCTTTCTTTCTTTTTTCAGTTTATGTTTATTTATGTTGTTGTTGTTGTTTGAGACAGAGTCTCACTCTGTTTCCCAGGCTGGAGTGCAGTGATTTGTTCATGGGTCATTGTAACTTTGAACTCCTGGTCTCAATCAACCCTCCTGTCTCAACTTTCCAAGTAGCTAGGACTATAGGTGCATGCTGTTACTTTTGAATAATTTTTTAATTTTGTAGAGACACGGCCTGGCCATGTTGCTAGTCTCAAACTCTTGGCCTCAAGCAGTCCTTCCACCTGTGTCTCCTATAGTGGTAGGATTACAAGCTTGAGTCATTGGGCCCTGCCTAAATCTTTATACTATATATGAGAAGCATTTAGGGAGATGTGATCCCAAGTTTTGGCTAATTTTATAGATTTTGAAATGTAATATTTTCTTTGTTGTTTCTTTAAATAGGTGACTTTGAATTTTGATTTCTTTAGCTTAGGAGTTATTGTAATCATGGTGTTGTAAAGGAAGAAATTCATTTAAAGCCTCTCATGTAAAAGGGGATTTAATTATAGGAAATATATGATTTCACCAAGAATACAGGATCATTAACTGGGGCCTCCTAAGATCTCTGTAGTGGGTGGTAGTTAGGAATTGGGGTATCTTTTTTTTTTTTGAGACGGAGCCTCAAGCTATCCCCCTGGGTACAGTGCCATGGCATCACAGCTCACAGCAACCTCCAACTCCTGGGCTCAAGCGAGTCTCCTGCCTCCGCCTCCCAAGTAGCTGGGACCACAGGTGCCCGCCACAATGCCCGGCCATTTTTTGGTTGCAGCCATCATTGTTGTTTGGCAGGCTGGGGATTCGAACCCACCACCTTAGGTGTATGTGGCTGGTGCCTTAGCCGATTGAGCCACAGGCGCTGAGCCGGTCCTCAAATTTCTATGTGGGTAATATAGTTAAAAAGGGAAACTTTAATGACACGAGAACCAGGGGCCCCTGTGAAAATCAGTTCTGTGTGGCTCACATTCCGTTCCATCAATACCAACTACCTGTCAAATACCCAATTTCTTTAAAGGCCTTTTAAAATGAGGGCAATAAAAGTAGCAATTGGCTGGCATTTTCATGATGTTGCCAAAAGTATAAATCTTGATGACCTAATAAATGCATTTGCGGAAGAGCAAGCCAAAAAAACTTTATGATCTATTAAGGTATCACACTAATAAAGTGTTCTGTATTAGATACGACTATGAAAACAAAAATGTTATTTTTTTGCAATCTGCGTTCATGCATCACTATTACTTTATGTTTTATAAGTAATAAAATACTTTTGAAAGCAAAATCCTTACATTTTATCACCTTTAATTGCACAGTTTCCCTGTTTTTTTGAACAAAAAAAGCCTCTGATTTTCATTTTGCACTGAGTCCTATAAATTATATTTACTGGCCTTGGATGTTTAGAACTTGCAAGGCATTTCTTTAAACATAGAAAAGATCATATTTTTAAAGAAATAAAAATGACATGAGTGTCTAGTTAAGAACTGATCCTCCTAGACTTGATCCCCTCAGGTTTTCTGAAGAAGCGGCGTCTTCTTCCCTGACTGTAGGGGATCCGGCACTCTCAGGAAGGCCTTTGATTCTGAGAGGTGGTGTCACCAGTCACCACGGCCGGTTCCCAGCCCGCTGCGACACCGCTACACGTGGTCGCAAGAGAAATCTTGGAAATTCCGGAGTGTGTTTTCTAGGTGTCGCCTCTGGGGTAAGGCAGTAGGACAGGAATGCTGCAGGAGTACGCGGGACAGCCTGTCACAGTGGAAGGTTAAGCTCCAGCCGAAAAAACTTTTATTTTGTCCTGCCCAGCTAGAAGCAGATTCACTGGCGCTGGGCACCTGCCCGTCTGAGTCGGGGGCAGCAAAGCTCCCTCCTGCGCGGGTTTATTATCGGACAACCTGGAATTCGTGGTGAGCTGGTCTCTTCCACGGCTCCAGGAAAGCTGCCCAGGGAGGACGGTGTCATGTGTGCCAGCCCCTCTCCCATGGCAGCCGAGGGACAGCAGGCAGCAGCCCCCCACTACATTGATGCCCCGCTTGCCGCCCGGCGGCCTGGCCAGCCCCGGAGGGCGCCTTGTCCAGGGCGTCTGCCCAGGAGGGAACATGGGCTGCCGGGTCGGCAGCTCCCCACGGCGGCACGCAGCACCCTCGGAAAATCCTGCGTTGCTCTTGACAACAAAAGTGGGGGGAACTGGCCCATCCATGGCCTCTTGGGGAACTGTCCCATCTCCTCCTTCTCTGTCGCTCACAGCCCACACCGGGAGAACCCGGTCCAGAAGACCCGAGATGCGAACTCGCTTCATTAAGGAAGTAAACAGGGAAGGGACTGAGGCGACTGCGGCAGAGCAAATCACAGTACTTAGGGATTTCGGGGTGAACCAGTTGAGAAAATCAAATTTTACTCGCAGCCCTCAGTGTCTACTGACTCTGCAGCTTGGGTAAGGTGTGAGCACAGAGTGCATGTCGTCTTTGGAGGCATTACATGCGATTGATTACATGTGTGAAACACGGGAACATCTTCCATGCACTCATGACCCGTGCAGTGATGTGCCCTGGGGGCCCACGCTGGGCAGGGCCACGCTGCCTGGCCGGCTAACCCTCTCCCCAGCCGCACGTCTCCTCTCTCTTCTTGAATATGGTTGTTTATTATTCTGCTATTGCTATTCCAATCTACAAAGCTGGAATACATACATGGCATTATCTATAAAGCCTGGATTAGTCAAATAAGTCAGCTGGGTCTGACAAAACTGTCTGATTCTACCATGGTGGCACAGTAGTCTACAATTACAGTATTTTCTACTTGTGAACATCCTTTTGGTAGAATTATATAGATTGTTCCAATATTCAAATAGAGGAGCAAAGGAAACAAATTGGAAAGGCAAACATGAAAAATCAGAAGTTCTTTTCACCCAAGGTAGGAAATTACTCTAGATTGTTAAACTGGCCATCAAGTTGCAATTTATTATAAATGCATCTTCCTTTTCTTTTCTCACCAATAAGATGCATCTTATGTTTTTTTTCTTCAATAAATTCACTGCATTTGGAAAAATACCCAGATGGCTTAATGTCCTTAGGGAGGTGCGTGTATCCAGGGTAACATTCACAGCTGCCAGAAAATGTATTTCATCATTGTGGCTACCACCTGATGGTCGTAACATAAAACTGGGAGAAAAAAGTAGAGAGGCAAAGAATAAAAAATGGAAAGGATTACAGAAAAACTAAGGTTACTCCTAGTGTCTTGCAGAGAAAAGTAGAACAATCTAGCTCCAAGATTGAAGCACATCATTAGTGCAAATCGATGCAACAGAGAAAGTGCCCAATAAACCTCTGAATCCAATGGACTGAACAGAGGGGGAAATTTCGCATTTGCATTTAAAGAAGTACTGTTTGAAACTCTGCTTTTTGGCCTCAAATAGTACTGGCTGTTGCCTTACCAGGCAGTAGAGTTGAAAGAGCTTAGAAAAATCAATGCGCATAAAAACTATGCATATTAAATTCGAAAGTAGAGTCTCTAGGCAGGACAATCACTTAAAGGCCTTAATTTCCTGGCTGATCAAAAACATTAATGTGTGCCTACTGTGTGCTCTGCATTGAACTTAAAATGAAGGCAGGTCAAAACTTCATAGCAGATAACACCTGCCATTGTTCTGGCTTGCTTCAAAATTGTCCGTCTGTGCTACAGTATTTTTCTGGACTGCACGAGCCTCCTATTTTTTATGCATGTATGAATTCTATCATTTGTTGGAAAATGTAAACATCAAGTGCTCTATGTAAACATGTATAGCCCAAAGGGATCCATTTTCAGAAACAACATTGTCTGCCTCTCTTTCTAACCACCTATCTCTTCTCTTGTTGTCTGTCTTTATCATTTATTGCATACCAGTTAAATCCTAATTTCTTTGCTCAATGTTTTACAGCAAACATTGGCACAATGCATACCATATTTTAGACAGCGTTCTTAGAACACATAATGCTCAGGGTGGTAGTATTATTACCAACCCGCATTTAACCGATGAGTAACTAAGGCACAGACATAAAGTGCTGGGTCCAAAGTCACTGAGTGGGCAAGTGGTAGAACTGAAATTTAAACTCAGGCATTAGACTACCAAATCTAAGCTTGTCATTATTTTGCTTCATGTTGTTGTATCTTAGCTTCTTTCATCCTTCAACAACCCTATAAAGAAAGAAATACAATCTTTACTTATCAGGTAAGAAAAACAAGCCGCAGAGATGTGCATGCAAGGAAATTATCCTGCCCTGTTTTCATAAACACTGATAGAAGACAGAAGACTTCTCGTTCAAAGACAAAGGACTTTATTATCCAAAGCAATAGCAGCAGTGTTTTTTGTGGCACTTTCCCAAGCTGCAATTACAGGATAAAACCAGGAGACCCAGGTGACTTGCCCATGCAGGAGAGACATGCAACCTTACAGGAGGGGAGCCTGGGTCTCAATTTCAGTTCTGCCACTTACCATCTAAATGACTTTGGACATGGCACTTTGTGTCTGTATGCCTTAAGTTACAATACTGTGATTGTAGCAGACCAATAATGTGTTAGGAGATTGAATCCATAGTAAAAAGTCTCCTAATCAAGAAAAGCCCAAGACTGGACAGCTTCACTGCTGAATTCTACCAAACATTTGAAGAGATTAATACCAAGCCTTCTCAAACTCTTCCAAAAAATACAAGACAAGGGAATACTTTCAAAATAATTTTTATGAGTCCAGCATTATTCTGATATTGAAGCTAGAACAGGGCATATTAAAAAAAATACAGGGCTTTCTTCTCTCAGTGAGTTACATTTATTGATTTTCATGTTGAACCATTGTCATGTCATAGTGATATATCTCAATCATGGTGAAGGATCCTTTCCATGTGCTGGTGAATACAGTTTGCTGGTGTTTGGTTGAACAATTTTGCATCTATGTTCATCAGGGAAGCTGTCCAGCAGTAGTCTCAGCAGAGTTACACTGCTCACAAGGAGAGGAATTGAAGTCACTGTGGTTCAGGAGTTCCCAGTCATACTTAGCAGTTGAAAAATTACAATATATCAAATTAAGGTAATTTCTTCATGCCCACTTAAAAAACTGAACTCCTTTGAGCACATAATCAGATTCAGAATTCTCCTCTTCTTCCTGCTCTTCATTCTTCCCCAGGGTGTTGTCCATTTCCAGTGAGTTTGTGTATCATGCGCACATCGTGGGAGGTGTCCTCTTATCCAGGAGGCATCTTCAGTCCTTGCTAAGCTACTCAACAAGGCTCACTGCCACTCTCCCCATCGGCATCATAAGCTGGCATCCACTGTGGCCTCCTACCCCTTCCTGGCTGTTGAGCACACACTCGGGACTCTGCTGTTGCTGTCCAGGGTTCTGCCCTGGCTTTTACTTCAAGACATACTTGGTTTACCAGTCAGTCCCTGGCCCCTTCTCATGGCTTAGGTGCCATGTAAGACCTAGGGCTTCTCTACAAGACTTAAACCCTTCTCACACGTATCCTGGAAAGCATGGGACATCCCTGCTGTGCTCATAATCCCCATTGGTCTATGAGAATTCCTATTAGTATATTCATAATATTCTGCTCAATTCTGCCTTGTTCTCAGGGCCCAGGACTGTGAAGGACTGAAAACCAGAGGGCTGTGCACCCTACATGTGTCCTGGCTTTCTTCTTTACGTTACTTGTGAAACTCCTATTTCTTTTTTGGTAAAAGAGTGGCTGTTCCATCTTCCTACCATCATACATTTTTAATACTCTGTGGATTATAATCTAAATTCCCTGCATAGTTTTGCTAGCATTTTCTTCATGAAACTCATTTTTAAAAAATACTTTAGCAAAGTTTGCCTCTTCTAAATACAAATCTTATTTTAGGATTATCCTTTCATCATTCATTCATCACTTGTTCATGTGTCTAATTATTTGCTACAGATTTACCAAACTATGTTCATCACTTCAACGGCTGTCTTCGTTCAACATTTTACCGGCTCCTTTTTTAAGTGAACATACAGAAAACACTCAATAATGCCTATACAGTGGGGTCCTGAGAAGGGAAAAAACAAGATAAAGGGAATAGAAAAATTATGTATTAATTGTGTGTAATAATTTAAAATACAGATTAAAGATAGAAGATTGAATATAAAATTTCAAAGATGGTATGAAGTAAAGAATTCAATATAATCAGGTATGAATAAATAGCAACTAAATCATTTCCAATCCAGAAAATTACTCCCTTCTTTGTAAACACAAAAATACTTGTGCTGTGTTTACTCTGAATATTTAGGAACCAGAGGGTTTCTCCTCCTTCTATGCCATTTAAAAAGCAAAACCAAACCAAACAAACCCCCCAAAATGGACTTTGACTACGTTTCATGACTAGCCAAAGGGACTAGTTTTTCTAAGGTCTCCTGCACCTGCCCTTCCTGTTAGCACTGGGTGGACAGGAGTATGCTGTGGACAGCTACACCTGTGCTGGATGGATGCAATGATCTCTTCCGCCCTTTGGGTGGCCAGATGTGGAGTGACTTTTTAGAACCCTCAGGCAGGTCACCTCTAACTATGTGCAAACTTTTCTGTTTACACTAAGGTACAATATTAAATATAATAGTACAGGGTGTCCATAAAGCTCTTGTGCGATTTAAAATAGTTTTACATTGTAAATTGCACATGAACTTTATGGGTACCTTGTATAATAAATACTATTATTTTCTATATCTACCATGATGCCAACAGGCTGTGAATGACTTTCCTATACCAGATCTTACTTGTAAGATATAGTTTAATCGCGCAATGACACTTTTTTTCATAGGAATATTTATTTAGATCCCAATTATATTGTATATGGTAATAATTTTGTTATATGCAAGTACATTTTCTGTGTTCCTCAGAGAACAGTGTCTTGTGTGTGGCAAATTCCCAACAATAATTTTAGTGTGAATAAAGCCTATGGATAGACAAAATTAAACCTTTAATTAGTTTTAAATGGAAATTAAAAGATGTTAGATCACAGGGAGGAAGATGGTACATTTTTCAGAATAGTATTTTGAAATTTAAAAAATTATACTCCTCTTAGGGATAGCTGTAAGATAATTTATATAGTTGTGACAGAAATTATCTTGGCTGAAGTACAGAACGCTTAATAAAACATGTTTGCAGAATTTTAGTTTATTAATGAAAGACAACTGATACTAGAAAGCTGAATTTTATTTTTCAGTAAACTTTTAATGACCATTGATAATTTTTTCTTATAGTTACAGGACTATCTTAGCAGATGACTGTAAAGTACCTTGAAAGGAGAAGAGAGGGATAGCAATTTGGAAACTCAAACGATGCACTGTGAGCATGATTAGAATCCAAAACAAACCTATAAATGAATAAATATTATCAGTGATAGTTGAAATTCAAAATATATAAAATACATGAATCAACTGGCAACAGTCCATAATGTGTACATGAAAAAGTTGAGAGAGGGGAGTAGAAAATAGTTCAAGTTGAAAAACAGGAAGAGGGCTGATTATAACAGGATTGGAAAGCAAGTTACTGAGAGTCAGTCTGGGCCAACAGATGTCATCGGTCAGTGAGCAAGAAGCAGCAAAGGCAGGAAAAAAAGACAAAAGAGGATAAATAAGTACAGGAAAGGTAAGTTATCCACAGGGATGTGGAAGAAAGCTTCCAAAGTCTTGCTGCAGACTAACAGTCATTTTAGAGAGAGATCCAGCACAGAAAGGAGAGAATGTGCCATTCAACATTATCTTCAAGAGCGCACAATCACCTCCCACTGAGGGCTGGGAAGCAGGAAGCATTCATTTTTCTCTTTGGCATTTCCAGGAGATGATAACGTGAGATGGGGTGGTTGAAGATGCATCACAGCCGGGGAACAGGTTATTCTGGAGAAGTGTTACCAGCGTTGGTGAGAAGGTGGAAAGGAAATTTCAAGTCAACTGTGAAGTAAGAAGAGGAAGAGAGAGACCTCAGAGGATCTTCAGAATAGAAAGTGCCTTGAAACGAAGCCACTCTGGTCAGTTGGATGAGTAGGAAGGTGAATGATGTCCATTTCTGGATGGCTGCCAGTGTCTGGCTTTACGCCTCCTTCTAATTTGATATGGAGGGAGATGTGAGAGCTAGGTGGTTTGTCATGAGTCTAGGACGAGGTTTTAAAGACTGTTGAAACACAGAGTGATGGAACTGCTGACCCTGAAAGGCAGCTGCAGAGTTCCAGGTGATTGTTAATGTGACCACACTAAAACTACAATCTTCATCCAGACAAACCTTTGTGATATTTCATAATAAGACAAAATATCTACTTAGTGCCTCTGGGAATTATATGAAAAGCTAACTCGTTTCCTCCAGATGAGAAGTAGAGACTAAATTTGCTCATGACTCATCCTGAATTCTTCTTTATAGTCTTTAAAACTCTAAGTCAAGCTGGTTGCAGATCTACTATTGAGTGTGGAGTTTTTGGGTATTGCAGGGTTGACATTTACTCCGTCAGTGTTCATTCATCTCTGTCGGTGCTCAAGTCATTCACAAGAAAGAAGTGATGAGCAAAGGCCTCTAGCTTTTTCACACAGGTTAAATATTCTTGTTTTGAAACTGAATGGGAAGTAGAGGCTAAGTAGCTCTCGCCAAGTCATAATGCAGCAGGGACTATTTGTTCCTGCAACGATATAACCTCATCCATGCAGTCTGTGTTATGTGATGATTCATTTTTCATTCCAGTTAATCACGGTACAAAGCTATTCAAAAGAGTTCCGGATCAACATGAATAATATTATAAATCCAGGCAGGAGTTCAGAGGTTTTTCATAAGAGATATCTATAATTATTGCTTAGACTGCCAAATGCGCAATAAAAGAAACCACAACTCTGAATAGCAGGCATAAAATTTCTATTAGCCTTATGGAATACACACAGATTAAATTCCAAAATTCAATTAATTCAAAGTTAAAGCTACATCCACTTTGAAGAGATAGCAAAGTGAAGATCTTCATTATTTTGTCCATCATGGAGCTATATGTTGCACTGTTAAAAACTATAGTTAAGACAATATTATATAGCCTTTGAAAGGTTACAAAAGTGGGATTTTTGTCAATGCTTTTATTATTTTTTAAAAATAAATATGCTCAATATAAAATACTCCATCATCTGAGAATGTGTGGAGAAGAAAAGAAAAAAATCACTTCAAATTTCACCACCAGAAATAACCATTGTTAATTCTTCTGCATCAGCATTTCAAAGATTGCATACTATTCCATTTTGGATCCGTATTGAGCTTGTCTTAAACTAAAGCTGCACTGATGAAATAAAATTCGTTGTAAATTTTTCACAATTATGAAAGCACACGTGGATATTCCTTTGCCATACCAATTTCCACTTGTGATCTTCACTTCATAAAATGCCCCAGAAATATGATTGGTAAATATTTTAGACATTAATCCATTTTCAAATTTTCTTACCAGAAAGATGACACCAACTTTACCCCCTCCCTACTCACTATAACTTGAGCATGTCCATTAGTAAACTCTTGACAACTCTGACTTGTCAAATTTTTTTAAATTATTTCCAGCATACTGTGGGGAAAAGTCATTGTATTTTTTATTTTTCATATTTTTATTTTTTAAGTTGGTTGTATTTTCAAATATTTTCTGGGACTTCTGGGATTTTTTAGAGGATTTTATTATATTTTCTTTAAAATGAATTAATTTGTTTTTATTGTATACATTTAATATGTACTACATGTTTTGAAGTGTACATGTGTATATATGTACATAAATAATTACTACAGTCAGGAAAATGAACATATCTGTCACCTCACATAATGATAAGAATATCTAACATTTACTCTCCCAGCAAGTTTTCACTATATAAAACAGTGAATTGACTATAGTTCTTGCTCTGTACATTAGATCTCTAAACAGATTCATTCAATATAAGTGTAAGTTTGTTCTCCTTGACCTTTATCTCCTTGTTTCTTTCCTCTCCTCACCTTTGGTATCTACAGTTCTATTCTCCATATCTATGAATTTGACATTTTTTTAGATTCCATATATAACTGATATTATATTTAAGACATGGAAATAACCTAATATAATACATGGAAATGATAGTTTTCAAGATATGGAAATAACCAATTCATCAGCGGATGAATGAATATAACCCCCACATATATTCCATACACCAAATTTACATGGACGTGAGTTATTACATGGACGTTCAAAAGAACTTCAAGAGAAGCACAAAAATCAAGAAATACAAAATCAACGCTGACAGAAACAAATGAAACCATCCCAGCAATACCTGTAAGGCAAGCAAGTTTAAACTTCCATGTGTGAATCAGAAAGGACACAGTTGACTGTGTTTCTTGGAAAAGAAATAATGGACTATAACACTGTCTGTCTCATAACTTTCATAGTGATCTAAGTATACACACATATAATAATATTTAATGGAATATTATTCAGTTTTAAAGAAAAAAGATTTATTGTCACTTATGACAAAATAGATGAACCTGGAGGACCTAAGTGACATAGCCACACCAGAAAAATGCCACCTGATCACACTAATAGGTGAAAGATGTGTTTCTAAACAAAATACCTGTAAGCTTCAGTCTGTGGTTGAACACAATTTCCACTTAGGGTTATTACTATGGTTAGTAAATCTGTCTGTACCAATGTGTCTATAGCATGGAGCCATTCCTCTGAAAAATACAGCAGAACCTCAGACAGTTGGCCGCCCAATGGTCTATACCAAATTGGTGAAGAGCAGAGGTGGTCAACATAAGGAATTAGGCCTATAGGAGTGATATGTACAGGTGGTGCATGTCCGGTCTATGAAAATAAGGTCAACTTGAGGAGGCAGTCAGTGTAGGCAGGTGGTCAACCATGGAGGTTCTATTATATCTTGAAGTGACTACTATGTGCCAAATACTATAAAATAAATTTATCATAAAGCAGAAGAGAGCTCATGTCCTGTCCTCAGGGACCATAAAATCGGAGCGAAAACCGATAAAATCAGTAATAAACAAATACATAAAAACAATTCTGGTGCTGACGTAATTTAGGTAGTGATGAGATATGAAGAAAATAGAGAACAGTGCAACAGAGAGGGGAAGGAAGATAAGGAGGAAAGAGAATAGAGAACAGTGCAACAGGGAGGGGGAGGAAAACGAGGAGGAAGGAGAATAGAGAACAGTGCAACAGGGAGGGGAAGGAACACGAGGAGGAAGGAGAATAGAGAACAGTGCAACAGGGAGGGGAAGGAAGACCAGGAGGAAGGAGAATAGAGAACAGTGCAAAGGGGAGGGGGAGGAAGACGAGGAGGAAGGAGAATAGAGAACAGTGCAACAGGGAGGGGAAGGAAGACGAGGAGGAAGTAGGGTTGTTATAAAATCTTCATTAAGGATGGGACATTTGTGCTGAGGTATGAATCATGAAAAGGGCTCAGCCCTTGAGTGTGTGGGAGAAGCTGTGCCAGAAGGAGGAGAGACAGAGCATTGTGGGTCACAGTAAATCCTGTGTATTCTTTTTTTTTTTTTGTAATGGGAAAATGTGGATTTTTTCCCCTTTTTCTTCCCTTGCAGGGGGTACTTGCCTGTCTTACGTTATCAGTTGACAGGGCCATAACAGCCCACTGGAGACCACTGCAGGACTGTTTTCTCTCCCCTTTTTATTTTATTCTTATCCAAGTGCAGTATATAACTTTCAAAGGATGGGTATATTTTCAGGCTGTGCCTAAGTGATGGTGCTTTGACAATTGGCAGGATGGATCAGATATCATACCTCTCTGGGATTGTTGATTTGTTAACAAAAGGGGGCTCTAAGTGGTCCATGCTTAGAGCCTTCGTTATCTTGTTGGCAATTGAAAAAGCGATGTGTTAACAAGATGTTAAAATGGAAATTGGGGGCAAACAAAGGGAATAAAGAGTTGGGTACTAGTTATACTTCCATTTCAATATGAGGTACTAGGTCATCTGAGGAAATCTTGCAAAAAGGAAGACCCAAATCACTTTCTTTTTTAACCATAACTCTAACTTACCATAAATAGAAATTTAAAATGTTGGAAGAACCAAGAAAGAAGTCTCTTCTTGCATAGAATTTATTTCCTTCTTTCATAAATTTTGCTGTTACAGAAGCTAGTCATATACATTGTTGACAATTTTAAAATAAAAATAATTATGTATTTCTTTTTCTATTGTCTATAAGATTCGGCATAATCTATTTTTTGAAATTATCTTCTACTTTTATTCATAAATACTACTTATCTGTTTTTTGAGATTTTGGAAAAATAAATAATAAAAAAATAACTCACCATTTGGAGTAGATAAAGATTTCAAGCATTGTTTTCAGGTTTGACAAGATATTTATTCATGGGGTTCTTTTTAATTCTAGGGTTTTCTAGGCAATTTTATCTTCTGGAAAAATAAATATCTCTTTACACTTTATGCCTGTGTTTATTATTCACCATGGAGAATAAACAGCTAAAATGAAATGACAAAAAAAAAAAATGTGCTCATGTTGGCTCAAGCAAAGGTATTTTATATCATATTTCTCTCCTTCCTCCCCAAATCAGTTCTGTGTCCTAACTCATCTATGGTCAGCAGCAGAATGATCCCTTCAGCTCTCTAAGTCTGAAAGTTAGAAGTTCTTCTCATTCTCTTCTTCCTCTGACACCCACAACCAGTCATATTCTTACAGGAAGAACCACATTTCCACAGCATGAACCCTCAGAAAGGCCACACCTGGGGTCCTAGGCAGAACAGGTAGTTGGTTAATATAAAAGGCAAACACCCACGCGATAATTGATAACCTATCACCTGTGCCAGTGTCAGACTTTCTGTTCATTTCCTGCTGCCAGCGCCTAAGCTCAGCCCACTTTGCTTTGGATCTACCAGTATTGGCACAGCACATTGACCCAGAAAAGAGGCCACCCCAGTTTGCAACAGATCAGAAAAGGTACAGCAAATAGAATGACTGGATGTTATAGAACTTAGTGTCTGTTCGGAAAACATTCTTCATGGCTTTGCAAATAGGCAAAAATGTCAAGTCAGCTCTACTCTGAAGCCATTTGGAGACATTTGCAACAATGAATGCATGATTAAGTTTATTGTTTAGTAAACAGTTTGCAGACATTAGCCAAGGAAGAGTTATGGCGGCAGTTTACAAATAATTGCAATTGAATTAGGCAGACTGCAACGCAAAAGCAGTGCAAATAACTTGCCAATTCCATAAAATGTTTTGCAAACAGATTCTGGGAGAAAATAGAATGAGAAAAGCAGAAAATCCAGAAAGGAATGTTTTCTCAGTCTGCTCTGTGGATAGTGAGAGACATAGCCCGCGTGTATTTTACCAGGAGAGTAAAGTGTTAGTGAAAGGTGTTTATTTCTGCTTTGTCTCAGAGACAGAACTTGGCACGGGCTTCAGAGCAGGAGAAAGGGGCATGATTCAGGGATTTGGCACTTAGCAAGTTCAACTGCACAGAAGTGGCAAAATCATTTTAAAATAGGGTATATGTGTTTGGACTGAGGAGAATTGTGGCAGGAGAATCCTGGCTGATGGAAATATACCCCTTGCACTAATCCCTTTCCAAGATCAGCCTATGCCCATTATTAGAGAGCCAATGCACTGTATCTCTAAAGTGGGCCCCCCTAAAGAGATTTATCTTATTGAACATGTATTATATAATGTATGTATTTAATCAAATACTGTGTAGTGTATATGCACATATGTATTTACATAGTATATGTGTATAGCGTAATATATGTATATATTACATATACATAAAGTATATGTAATGTGAGTAGACAATAAACATACATTTGATAACACAAAATATAATATTTAATAATTTGAACCATGTCAGTACCAACTTCACCTCTCCTGGGCTAGAAAAAAAAAATCCCTAGTCATGTTACAGTTGCTTCAACCAAGCAGTTTTATACATTCCTTGCCATTAACTCCATGAATTGGAGGTACAAATGCAACTATAAGCACATTGGAATAAACCCAGAAATCAAGTGAATAAAAAACTAGATGATACTTAAATTGTACAGTTACTTACTGAAACCGCTTGATTAAGGATTCTTCAGGCACATTAACTTAACTTCTATATTTGAAAAGAAAAAAGCACAGAGCCTTCATAAAAAGTGCAAACATGATTTAGTGAGAGATTCTCTGGGTGAGGAGTACCCACAAGCCTTTCGTGGTTAAAGGTTGGCCTTTTGTCTCAAAATGCATGCTGAGCATGTGGTTTTCCTCTTCTAACCACACCCTTTATCATATGCTATTGATTTTGTAGCTCTCCAGCCAGACCCTCGCTTTCAAAATGCATTTGGGAAGGAACAGATGCTCTAAAACAAATTCCCGAGCTCAACCCTACAGACCAAGGGGTGGGACAATTGATTTGTGTAGGGGGTGCCAGTTCCTGTCTCCTTTAAAGAACCCAGGATCGATCACAGATCAATAGGAATTTGAAGGACTCAAAAGTATGGGTTAAGAAATTTCATTTCAAGCTGGTCATGGTGGCTCACATCCCTAATCTTAGCACTACAGGAAGCCAAGGCTGGGTGATCCCTTGAGACCAGGAGTTTGAGACCAGCCTGGACATTAGCAAGACGTGTCTCTACAAATTCTTTTTTTTTTTTTAATTAGTAGGGTGTGGTGGTGCTTGCCTATAGTCCCAGCTATTCTAGAGGCTGAGGCAGGAGGATCCCTTGAGCCCAGGAATTTGAGGGTGCAATGAACTATGAGGATGTAGCCTGGGGGACAGAAGGAGAATTTGTCTGGAAAAAAAAAAGAAATCTCATTTAAATACCTTCTCTGCAACAGATGCATAATTTGTGGATTAAGCAAAAATATGTTTAAGTCTGGAGATCTGCATAGTAGCTGAAGCTGGGGTAATGAGTCAAGTATATCATGATTGGACACTTCTTTGCACTGAAACTAGACGCAAATGTCTATCCATCATTTCTTAAAGGCAAATTATATTTATGCAGTGCCTAGCCTTGTTTTGCACATCCAAAAGATTACTCTATCTACCATAGCCATTTGGGGTGAGGCAGATCATGCCCACAAATGGAGCTTTGGAATTGAATCTTTGCAGCGTTTTAGTTGCAAAGCAATCCTATATCTTAGAAGTTAGCATAATAGGAAGCTTCTGTGTTGGAAACTAAATAAAAGAGAACATTTGATGACAAGAAGTCCAGGCCCTATCTTTCCCTTTTATCTTTTCCTCTTCTGTTCCTGAAAAGAGGCACCATTTTCTCCTTGCAACATAAGGAAGAGAAAGATGCCTGGTTTCAGCACTTGTTGATCCCATTAACAGGGAAGATTGACAAGAAGTAGACAATTATATCTGACATGAATATGGATATGAAGGGGTTTGTTGAAATGGAGACTCTTGCTAATGGAAGAAAGATGATTCAACCCTCCTGACAGATGTCAAGTAGATTGGAGTCCAGCAAAGTTACAACCATTTAATCTGCATCGCAGGAGAAGACAAATTGCACGGCTGATAGCCTCCTTATTTTTTATTCTATAATTTTTTACACTGCAGTGTAGAAAGAGTTAGGGTTCTCAACTTGCTAATATGGGTCAGTATTATTCGCCCAGAGATTCAATGGCGTTGGGGCTTTTGTTAACTGGTGACCTCTTCTCTGGGTCAAGGAAGAAAAGAAATAAGTGAAAAAGAAGCGAATAAAGAAATGATATGAATCCACCTAAGAATTACATCTCTTCAATAAGATTTTGACCTCAGTTACAGGAATGCAGTTTCTGACTCTTGTCTGAGAGGCATTAGTGACTCACTTAATGCATTAGAACAAAGTAAAGTAAATATGAAAAATGCACTTGAACTCCATTTGGTTCTAAAATATAATAGAGACAAAAATGTTCCTTTATTTAAAAGTCATTTCTTATCCTTCTGAGACTATTTTTGTGTATGCATATGTATATTTCTGAGCAAAGATTTTTTTTTTTTAAGTTGCTTTGTTTCTCTCTTATATTCTAGGACAGGTAAAAAAACAAGAAGAGTTAATTTGTGACCCTTGCATCTTTTTATATTATGTCCTTTGTGATTTTCCTTGCCTAGATTAGAAAGTTCCCTCTACCTGTCCATCCCCACGTCTAGAGCTTTTGAATTCTACTCAAGGCCAATTCACTTTGGTAAAACAGGGGACGTTCCTCCAGTGGAGGACATTTCTTGACACTAAGTTATAATGATACCTCAAAGTAAGAATGCACAGGAAATCCCATCCTCTGATGACGAGTAGTTTTCCTCTTACTGTTTCAAACAAGCTCTGTCAGCATTCTCTCTGGTCACTTAGAGAGAGATTTAGAGAGCCGCGCTTACTCCAAAGCAAATGAACTTGGTCTGGTGACAGTAAAGAGATGCTGGAAATCCCACACCATAAACCAGGTGATAGGGCTCTGCATTGCCCCACTTCCTTATGATAAGCAAATAACCCATGATGCTGTGATGCTCTTTAGATCAGCCAGTGCTTCTTCAGTGCCTACTTTGTGCCAGGCAGTGCACTGGATTCTAGGTCTGCAAAGACAGAAGGTCTGACCTCAGGCCGCTTACAGCCTACAGGGAATTAAGAGACCCACAAGAATATTCATTCAGTGCAATATAGTAACATAAGGAGGTCTGCAAAGGAAGAGCAGAGAGGACGCTCCCAGCAGGTTTCAAGGTTCTTCCTCTACAAATCCATCCTTAGAAAGCTCAGCTGTGAGTCAGGCACAGGAAGCCCATGAGGCTTCTTGACTAGAGGAAGTACTGTGAGGACAGCCATGACGTAGGACTGACCCGCTGTGGCGAACGGTGGGTGCTCCTCTGGACACTGCACTGCCAGACCAGACCCTGCGTGCTACATTCCTCATCTATCACAATCTGATCAACACCTGCAGCTTCAGCTCCTGTACCACTTTGGCTGTGGGCTCTCCCAGAATCACCCACTAGTGGAAAGGATTCCTCTATTTTACAAGCTTTAAAAGACCTCAACCCTCTCCCCCATTTCTTCTTTCAGATTATTTTGAATGATTCTTGTTTCATGCTTATTTAATCTTATCCCCCACCATCCCATTTTTTCACTAAGTGCTTTCACTGAACCAAGGTGTTTCTAAGGGTTTGTGTGCATCACCTCATTTCATCTTTACAATAATCCTCTGAAGGAATAGCACTCACTCATATCCCTGATGTGAAAACTGAGGCACAGCTGGGTTAAATAATTTGTCCAGAGATAAGTTGTCCAAAGATACCTAGTAAGTGGTAAGGCTAGGTTCTACCCCTAGCAATCTGACCCTCAGACCACTACCCCGCAGCTATTTTCATGTGTCTTGTCTCCCTACTTAGATTAGGAACCTCCTGTGGGTAGCAGTGATAACAATGCCTGCTCTCTTGATTTTGTAGTGGCGATCGAATAGCATTTATTGAAAGTGTGGGTGCATGAACAAATAAATGAATGAAGAAACATTACTTAGAATGCTGGTGGGAAAAAAGAGGCCCATAAAATATTGAACAGAACAATGATAAAAAAGGTATCTGACATTTAAAGGATGATAGGAAGGGCAATAGAAAATAGACTTTTCATCAGGCCTTTGTTGTCATCGACATACTGGCGTAAAGATTTGAGCCATCGTGGATGCCATGGCAAAGAAAGATGAAGACTGGAGACTTGCATCATTTTAAAGGGAAACCTGGTGATTCCGTGTAGATGTGTGTAGAAGGCTATTCCTGCAACACCAAAAGATCTCCTAACTATCCTAATGGAAAATGCATAAGCATTTACTGAACTAAATCACAATCACTTATGGTTTTTTCGTCTGACGGCAAATGAAACTAACATCTTTTATGTTATCATCATTGGTTATTTCGTGAAAATAAACTTAAAATGTTAGACAGAGCAAAAAAATAAAGTTATGTCAATTCAACTCCAGCTCCAAGGTACTACCCCATATTAATATACAATCTGAATGACCAAATAACTGGGCTACTGGTGTGGAAACTGGCCACTGATGGAGTAAATGATTGAGTTGGCTCCATTTCAGTCCAGTTCCGTCATCACAGGCCTGATGTGTACTGAAATTCAAGGATGCAAAATTAGGCACACCCTAGATGGATATTCTGAATACTGTAACTTTCCAGACAACTATCCTCTGGTTTGACTCCCTACTGATCAGCTCCTTTCTGAGACCATTCATTCATTCTACACAGACAGACAATGCTCTTGGTATATGTCTCTTCTGCCTAGTTTCTGAAAAAAAAATTCACAGAACTATTAAATTTGTAAACATCATCTAAATGGCACCTTTGCCTCTATAAAAAAATACAAATTAATTGGAAAGTTGCAACATAGATGCCAGTTGAGAAGACCATTTGTTTCTCAGCGTAGTAATCTCAAATGCAGATCATTAAAAATTCTTATAAAAGGGAGGCACGAGTGGCTCAAGGAGTAGGACACTGCCCCCATATACTGGAGGTGGCAGGTTCAAGCCTGGACCTGGCCAAAAAAAAAAAAAAAATCATATAAAAGCATCTAGAATTATTGAAACCAATACTTTTGAGGCAAGAACAAGGAGTTATTGCTTTATATAACATTTGCTCTAGAATTCCTTTAAGAAGTAAGGTTTGCCAGTTCCACTAAAATGAAATGTATTTGTGTTCATTGATAAATCTAATATTTATGAAGCCTCTCCTCTGTGCCAGACACTGTGTTGGGGGTTGATTATATGTATTTTTTTCCAGAAATGTATCTGGGCATACATATGAACAATGAACATGTATATATGAGCAGTTCTTATAGCAAGATAATTTATGAGATAATTGTTATCATCCAAGTTAGTCATCTTGACAAAGACTGTTCCTAAAGAAGTGTGTATCTAGTTGGTATTTGGTATGTTTTCCCACCTGTCCGCACCATCAGAATTTATCTTACAGAATTTCAAGAGACATTTCTAGAACTTAAATTAAATGGCTTTTATACTACACAAATATATATACTGAGGTTTGCATTTTAGGTCCCAAGTTACTTGCAAGATTTATTAAATGCCTTTTATACCTTCAGGATGGTTACTAGATATTAGAGAGCCCCAGCTGGAACATTTTTTACCTAGAAATCTTGATGTCGAACAATCAATATTCACTGATTGTTCTAGCTCAGTAAAATGGGAGACAAAGTCCGTCAAAGTGTACTTGAAAATATTTTTGATGATTCAGTGAATTAAAAAAGAAAAAGAAAACAGCTATAAATGACATTGTATTGTTGGTTGACTCAGAACACTGAGCTTTGAACCTTGGTCTTTGGAGATATCTGACCTAGTTGATCATGCATGAACTATTTTTTTTTTTTTTTTGAGACAGGGTCTTACTTGGTCACCCTTGGTAGAGTGCTATGATGTCTGGGCACACAACAACCTCAAACTCTTAGGCTCAAGTGATCCTCTTGCCTCAGCCTCCCAAGTAGGGGACTACAGGTGCCCACCACAGTGTCTAGTTATTTTTAAAGATGAGGTCTCGCCTTGGCTTAGGCTGGTCTTGAACCTGTGGGCTCAGAAAATCCACCCACCTCAGCCTCCCAAGTGTCTGGAATTACAGGCGTGAGCCACCACAACCCTTGTATAAACTCTTGAAGCTTCTTATTCCTTAATTGCAAGATTAGATTTTATCATGGCAATGGTGTTATGATAATGAGGTAATGGATATAGGTGCTTTGTAAATTCTAAAATTATGTAAATAATATAATTCACATTAATTTTACAGACATTTCCACAATTATACTACATTGAATGATATTCCATTATGAAGGAATACATTTTAACTAGTCTTAAACTGCCATCATCTTTCCAAAATTGGTAGTCCATATCACTTATGCTTAAAGATAATTGCAAAAACCCTCAGAGTTCACTGTGTTTAAAGGAGAATCAAGTCATTCTCAGAATATTCCAGCATAATATTGATACATTACTAGGGAAATATGAACGTGTGCTGATAACCAGAGAGGGTCTGATTTTGCCTTCTTTATCCAATGTGGGGAGTTAAGGGAATCTTTAAGGGTTAGGGAGCAGGGTGAAATTCACTGGCCCACCTAACACTAACCCATGGCCTCTTCTGCTCTACCCTTTCCAAGCAACATTTTTATTTCTGAGAAATCCTCCTATTTACAATCAACTTGACATAACTTCCCCAAAGTTAACCACCTGCGATGCTCACCTGCAGGCAGGTAAATGATGCTCCAAGGGCCCCGTAGGAGAGATTGCTCCAGATAGCTCAGAAATGACGGAATTTCTGCTGCAGCAGACACTTCCCAGGGAAAACAAAACTCACCCTGGAGCCCCCCACGTACAAATTATAGTCACCATTTAAACCATCATCACAGTATTTGAGGTTAGTAAAACATATTGCTTGAGCTATAAAACATTCTAAACTAGCATTCCAAATGTCTCGCCTCAAGCAAGCACTTAAATTAAAGTTTCAGACAGCTGGCACTGGAATCATAATAACAGTTTTACACAAAGGGATTGGCTAAACATGATTATTGTTTTGATAATTTATTGTCAACATGCATTATTGTACCCTGATCCCAATACTTGGCTTTGCTTCTTGTCTATTGTCAACAGGTGACCCGATCTGGTTCAGGTGAAAAGGAAGGGACATTTGTTGTTCTGGTCCTAGGCAGATCACACACAAGAAGCACAATATAATTAACGTCTATAATGTGATCATTTTTGCCATCTCCTTCCTCTGAACTGCTTTGTGAGGAAAGGGGAGGATTCATTAAATACATTTTTAGTACCCCTGTTACCAACCAATTTTTTAAAAGTTGGCATCCTAAGAAGGATCTAGATTCTTTTGGAAAATCTAACATCCAGCGCCTCCCTTTGTGAAACAGATGAAAGCACAAATCGCCAAAGTACTTCTCGTGTAATCTGAAGCTTGTATATAACACTGGCAGCCTTGTGTCTATTTAGGCAGATGGATGTGGTTCACCCAAGACACAGACAATGCTAACGATAGCTGTTTGCCCTTTAGCCAATTCTAAAACACAATATTTTACAGACTTATTAACATATTTTCAAGTATAACAGATTCTCTGTTCACTTCAACTTAGACCACTTTGAAAGATTTTGTTTCCACCACGGGGAAATAAGCGTGATTGACACTGATGTTCCATTTTACTCAAACGGGTCCCATTCACAGATTCCCTAACAGAATTAGAAACCTAAAATCATATTTTTATTATTTAAATTAAGCCCAGCATATCATACAGGCGAGATTTTTCTCCGTCTCTCTGAACATGTACAAACACGGTGGCAATGCGTTTCCCGATTTGGATGAGGAAGTCAGCAGTGCCTGTGAATGGGGTGCGGACTCTGTTATGTCCCTACAACAGGTGTGCCTGGGTTGTGTCTCTCCGTGCACAAGACACACACGCTCAAAAGTGGAAAGAGTCAATATGCTTGGGTCAGCCAAGAGGGAAATAGAGGACATTTTTGAGCACCTTTACATTTTTTTCTTCTGAACATGACTTTTCCATTGACTCTAATTAAGGTTTCATTAAACCCTGAATTTAGAAAGCTTTTAATTGAGAGAGAATTTGCTTACTGGGCATTTTGGGGGCATGTTAAGAGAATATGGATAATTAATGGCCTTTCCAACTGTATAGTTAAGCTCAACTTTTTCTACCTTTGCAGAAATTGGTTATGGATCCACTCTTAAGAAATGAGCCATGCCACAATCATGATTTTTATCTTGTAATAAAGTGGCACAAAGTTGGCTGTAGTACACTTTATGATTATATTGCCTGCTGACAAATTAATCCAATTAGCAAAGGTGAAGGTTTATAATTGGGGTTAACTGGAATTTAACTGGTCATTGCTCATCGAGCCTCCCTCACCTCCCCTCCAGCATGGTCCCCAAAGGGACTCCAGTCATCCACATCCAGTCCCCAGATGACACCAAAAGTCTGACTTCAAAAATCCTGTTTTGAGAAGAGCTGATAGAGCCACCTTTCCAGAAAGCATGACAACAATGGAACTTGGTGGCATGATATTTTTCTGCTGTTTGGGAGAGTGAGTCTCCACCCCCACCTTCTCTCCACCCCCTGACTACTGAGAGTATTTTTATATAGTTCAAGTCCCTGTTGGTCTACAGTTTGCAGTGCGGTTTAAAAAGTAATACATCTTTTCTTAGATGTACCCCAGTTTCTGCTTTTTAATAGACATGATAATGAGCTTCTGGGTCTTCATTTCCCAGTGTGCAGAGAGCTCAAATAAATCTTTGATTGTTCACAACCCAGGAGAAGGTTCTGGAGCACTGGGATCCATTGAGGTCTCTCTAAACAACTATTATTTTAAGCATATTTTTTAAATCTTGGACTTTCCTGGTGCCATTGAATTTTTTTTCCAATGTAGTCAGTGGCACCTGCTTATAATGAACTTAGAGTAAAATTCCTTTTGCAATGAATCAGAATGAATGAAAGCGCCCAACTGTTTCACAGCAGCATAATATGCTAAGTCATATTGGCTATGGTAAAGGCTTCCTGGCAGGCAAAAAGGAAAAGGTAGTTTTTACTCTAAATTTTTCCCAAAAATTTGTCTGCTTGGGCAGTCCAGGTTTATTCCCTAGATTTTGAAATTCTAGAGGATGTTTTATGTATCTGCAGACAATAGTATGCCAGTGTCAGAATATGTTTGACCTCTTTGGAGACTATTTATTGGTTTTGAAGATAATAATTTATTTACATCTACATAATATACTTCCTTGTTTAAGAAAATGTTTCCCCCAAAAAGGGAATTCAAAACTCTAACAGACTTAGAAATGTACAATTACACATTTCTCTCAATTAAAAACAAAAGTCAAAACATCCTTTTGCATTTTCTGTTTTCAGTTTTATTGACAATTCTGAAAATAGAAAATCTGATACTGCAAAGACCTAGTGTTACGAGATTTTTCATAAATTTAGTGGAAAAAAATACACTTCCATGACTCCTTTTTTTGTGGGGTGAGAAGAGTGCAGTGGCATCTGGTATGTATTTTGATAATATCTTAGGTTATGGTTAAAAGAATATATATTATGCTGACCAGAATTTTTGTTTATTAGGTTGAGGTGATTGATAATTCTTCCGATTAATTTCAAAATAATACACTGAAAATTACCCTCATAGTACCACAGACACAACTCCATCAATTTCCCTAGCCAGCTGGATCTGGTGGGAGATTGCGAAATATTGTCATTTAATTTTTTCATTTGTGTTCTTATAAAAGCAAAAGAAGATGGTGGCTGGAGCCCATCCCCACAGCTTTAGCCAATTGACTATGATTGAATGCTTTTTCTTATTACTGCTCACTGGGATCGTCTTATGAAATGCACATTTCATTTTTATCCAGGACCTGGGGATATGGAGCGACAGAGGAATATTACTTGAAATTCGGCACACTATAGTCTCAAGAAAGCTACACACCACGAGTGTGGAAGAGTTATAATTTTAATTCTTTTTACAATGACAAGGTTATTCCGAAGTTAAATTATCATTATCTGTTAAAGCAAACAGCAGTGTGGCAGTTTTAGTAGGGCAAGGCAGCTTATTCTAATTGGTAGTATCTGTAGATTCCTACGCTGAATTTTAGATCTAAGCATTTCCAAATGAATGGGAAGATTGAAGAGGAAGGACATGCTTGCAATCTGTTTGGGCTGAAATGGGTACTTGGTGCCACATATCTTAATGCAGTAAGCCATCATTACGATTATTACTGTCTCCGTGATAGCCAGGTTGGAGCACCTGCTCGTCCCCTCCCCTGGCTTTACCAGTAAATCCCTGACAATCAATTAATTTCTGGAAAACACTAATGACCAAAGATGTGAGCTTTTATAATAGCAAAGTAAGATAGACTTGACTTTGGTCACTATAAAGGCTGTGCTTACAGAATTCTAGGGGTTTAAGAGCACAGGTGCTCTGCTGAAATGAAGCTGATGTCATCCTGGAACATACTCCCACTCAACAGAAGCCACTGTGACTTTCTGTTTTGGGAGTAGGAACTTTAGCGGTGGTGTTCCCTGTTTATGGAGTCTGTATCATCAGTAGGGTTTGATTATATGACTCATATGAAGATTCCTGGCTTATAATTTGGTAAGCAACATTTTCTTGTTTTGTATAAAAGGGAAAAATAAAATGGAGGAAGTTGTTTGACCAAGGGTAACAAAAATATACATATAAGTAAGCAAGCATAGAGCTTACATGCCCGACTCACACACACACACCAACTCAGAGCCTCAGCAGTACTAAACAGCAAATTTATTTTGTGTACACTATTGACCACTTTATGTTTCCAACCTGGGATATAGCATTCTCAAGATGGAACTTAATGACAAAATAGATCAAAGGATTAAGGATTAAGCAAATCGTGTAAAATGAAAAATTGGGAAATTTTGGTCATTTTCCCACAATAGTAGCAAGAAGTGTTCATAATCGCTTTATACTTTTGAACCAAACACAATCAGATAAAACCAAATTAATTACATCAGATTCGGTTCACCAAGGAAGACTGAGACCCCTCTCTTGCTTCTACTCTTCAAGTTCCTCTTCCTGCTCCTTTTTCTTCCTTCTTTTTATTGTATCCATAGGAAAGGAAATGATATTTGAATTAGGGCCAAAGTTCACAAAGCAAGTTCAGACAAAGCTACTTTCAAAGTTTTTCTTGAAAGGTCAGATCTGGCCCTGACCGATCTTCCTTTTCACCTGTAAACAACAAGCTTGGCCTGTGTGGCCGCCTCCTTAGACCAGGTGCATCCTCTCCTCCCTGTGCTGCAATCCCCACCTTGCTCACACAATTCACTAACGTCACCAGACTGCATCACCCTGTGGCCTTCTGTTTGCCAGTCAGTCTCTCGCCTGAAATGCAAACAATCACAACAAACAACAATTGGCCCCCACCTCAACTCTCTATTCTCTGTCAGAAATTATCTTTGTAAGCCCTGATAACCACCCACCATTGTCCATCTTTCTATTAGCTCTTTTCAACACTGATAGTTCACCCAAGTCATCTTCTTACCTCAAAAACACAGCTTTTCCCATCTATGTCTGTCCTCTGCCTCAGACACTGGACAGAAACTCCCCTCTGAGCGGGACTTTCAGCCACCCTCAGCTCCGCTTCAGATCCTGCTCTATTGTACATGTCCTGTACACTTTGATCTATGGTGGACTTAACAAAAGCCTGTGGTACCAAGAAATTACTCTTAGCTGAAATATATGTATCTTCAATGGCATGGCTCTCCTCATCCATTTCTTAGCAATTACGCTGGAAGACATGCTACGTGCACTCAGAATTCCAATTGGAGCTAGAATTTGATCACTGCCATCAGATGTTTTGATGGTTACATTTCCCTGTGCTTCTGTTTTTCTATCTTACCCCTCTATGCTGTCTCCCTACATAAGATAGAAAACCTCTGAAGTCAAAGACCACATCTTCCGATTCTTGGCATCCTGTTATGGTCCTCTGACCTCTATGGCAGAAACCATCTCTCTTGCCCCAGAATTCTCATCACATGTTATACTACGTCCGAAGTACTTCTCACATTTTATTTTACATTAAATAGTAATGGACTATACAATCTTTAAAGGCAGGGATTAGACCTTGTTTGGCACTGTATTCTTTTTAAATATTATCACCCTTCTATGTATTTTAATTAAAGGTAAGCAGTTATCAAAATAGATTGGTTGATTTGATGACCATTATAACCTAAATTGCCAGTGCCTAAGGTTTATCATTTAAGGTCACCAGCAAATCACTAACGATCCATACTCATGGTTTATACGTCTGCAGGTCCCTAAGGATAAGGAATCACAGGAAGTAGGAAGCCTCAGGTGCAGTGAAAAAATGTTCATGGGGCAGCGTCTATGGCTCAGTGAGTAGGGCACCAGCCCCATATACCAACAGCCCGGGCCAAACTGCAACAAAAAAATAGCCGGGCATTGTGGCAGGCACCTGTAGTCCCAGCTAGTCAGGAGGCTGAGGCAAAAGAATGGCCTAAGCCCAGGGGTTGGAGGTTGCTGTGAGCTGTGATGCCACAGCGCTGTGTTGAGGGTGACAATGTGAAACTCTGTCTCTTAAAAAAAAAAAAAGAAAAGAAAAGAAAAAATGTTCCTGAACCTCCCCCAAGGCAGTGCTCCTGTTTCCTTTGTGATCAGACCCCTTTGTGTCACATCCCTTCATGGCAATGACATCAGATTGCTATGGAGGCAATTCAGGATAGATGTGGTGCCTTCCATCACTGTTTTTTGCTTTGGTTTATGGTATTAAGTTATTTTGACCAAATAGACACACATCTGAAAGGGTTATTTCCTCAAAATACTGGAGGGGCAATCAGTTATACTATTTAGCCTAGAATAGTCCTTTAAGGAAAGGGGACACAGGATGGATAAGTTTGGATTTGTGAGATAGGAGTGAGGATTAAAGGGAGGAAAGTTTTTGAATGGAGAACCTCGAGGGGACACCTGTGTTGGAAAGCAGGGAAGGCCTGTTTTTGTAAAGGTGTGTATATTCTTAAATATAATCTTTGTGTTTTATGATGTTGCCTTCAGCTTCCTTTGTTTCTAAGCATTACATTAAATTCCACCCATTCCAAAACATGCCCTTTATCCTCCCATTCTGTCTGTTCCTTGGTCTCTTATGCCCAGTGTTCACACACACACACACACACACGTGCACACATGCACACTGCACACATGCACACTGCACACATGCCTGCACAGCACAGTTTGGGCCCCTAACTCTATTTCCAACAGAAACACAAAGCACTAACAAGATGGCTTGAGCTTCCTATCAGACTTCAAACTCTTATATGAATAGCTTCAAAAACAGATGGGCTGGGTTGTCCACTGAAAGCTGCCAATATCTATGTCTACCTCCTAAAAGATTGGCCTTAAAGATTTGTATTTTGTATTTCTGCATAGGCTTAATTAGAAATTTTGAAGGGGAAGGAGGAAAAAAATGTTAAACCCAGAAAACACTGCCTCTTGGGAGTGGGAGACTTTGACCAAATTTGGGAGACTTTGACCAAATTTCTCAGGTTTTATTTTCCCCATTTTTAGTGACAAAGAAAAATGAGGCTGCCTTTTGGAATTACTGTGAAGTCATAAAATGTGAAATCTCCAAATGGGATGACAGGCACATACTGGAAATTCTAGAAAGGGCTGCTTCCTTCCACTACCCCTGCATCCCTTTTCTTGGCTTTAAATACATTCCAAGAGTCCTTTGCAGAAATGTTAATAAATTTATATCTATAACCAAGTCATGAGTTTTCATTTTGTTAAAATTTGAATATGAAAGACTTCGCAAATGAAGAACCAGGAGAAGACTTCGTGGACTGCCAGGAGCTACCTTGGGGATCCCGGGGCTGCAGAAGAAGGCTTGTGGGCAACAGCAGCTTTGTCATTCAGAAGAAAAGGACAAAGAAGCCTTGAGAAAGATATCTTGGTCACATTTTGTTCATAAGGTTCTGTTTTTGGCCTTCTCCCACCTAGATTATTAAAAGATCCTGGAAGAAATGAAAAAATATAAAACATACATATCTCTTTCCAAACATATTTCAATATCCCTGTCAATATTCACATGGGCTACACCACTAATGCTGAGATCGTCAAAGGACATTTCTTCCAGATTAATATCCTAAATTAATTAATTAGCTTCATCCTCTCATTGCCTTCACCTCTCTGCCTCTATCTTATCTCCCCCCCCCCCAATTGCTTTTCCTCTGTGTCTCTCTTTTCCCTTCTGGAGGAATAATTTATCCATCCTTGAAGATTTGACATCCCCCTAAGAATTTGGTATATATGAGCTGTGAGATTCGGTTAATTTACATTCCTATTTTGAAGTCATATATGAAACATACAGCTAGGAAAAAAAAAATTAACATGGGATTTTACAATTATTTTCCTTTTTTTCTGGGGAAAAATATTAAAAAAAAATTTATAGGGAGCATTTGAGATAACGATGAGAAACCCCCAATGCACCCTGAACCAATTAGCCTTTTTGCAATTTCTGGGAACAATCACATGAGGTCAATCCAAGAATCTGCAGTTGCGTATCGAGAGAAGCATCGCCTCATTCTGAGGTGAGAGGCAAACAGACTCACGTTTGCGACTTCTCCACCATCACTGTTTTGTGTTTTCTCCAAATCAAATCCCATTGCAATAGATGGAGACAAGAAAGAATTTACCAGCTGCTCTCATCAATTAATTACCAAGACCATGGGGTCCTCTGAAGTTCCAGAGAGGCATTAGCTTTGTTTATATTTCATGTAAGCCCTCTTATATAGAGAAGGAATCTTCTTTGTCTTGCTCTGTTTTAATAAAAAGTAATCAAATTGTTATGCAGTGTTAAAATAGTACATAATAAGAGGAATAACTAGAAATTGAAAAATATAGCTAGAAATCTCTCTTTCTCCCTTTCTCCCCTGTATCCTTTCTCCACCATCTACTCATGTCTCCTTCTCCTGATAGGAACGTTGTCACTGAGCAGAAGACATTCGCCACGAAAGCAGCAAATCGTGGGGTTTGGGCCAGTTAATCAGTATCTCTGTGGCTACCCATTGTTTACAGAGCAGAAGGGCCCCCAGATTCTTGATCTGAAGTACTGGAGGGCTGCAAGTTAGGGCCTTCAGCTCCCCAGCAAGCCGTGGCAGCCTCAATTTAATTAACTGCCTATCCCTGCCCTGGTGTGACTTGCATGGCCAGGAAGGTGTTTCCCAAGGAAATCAGAATGGGGGCAGAGCGGGAAAGAAGAAGAAAAAAAAAAAAAGGTTCAGGAGGGCAATGAGGCGGGGGTTAACAACGCTGCTTAAGATCAAGGGCTGGAGTGCTGAGATGCTGCCAGACTTGAAAACTTTAATTTACTGTCACTGTTAGCCCCCTTTGAGGTTTATGGTGGTATTTATACACACAGCATCAATCACATGAAACAAGGAGGGGATTTATAGTTTGTTTTAAAGACTGCAAATGCAATGTAATGCAAATAGCTTGCCTCATGGGCATTTACGTTTAATGGGAAAATTACAGATGCAAAAGATTGGTAGAACAAATTTTAAATTGACTTTATTACATCTAGTGCTTTTCAGAGAATACTATTAAAAAAATGAAAAAAAGATATGGTAATGGAGTTCTACACTGTAACCTGACAACTTAAATTCCACTTCACTCACTTTCTCTCTCTTTTCTTTCTCTTTTTTTTTTTTCTATTTTGCATCTTACATTAACTCTATAGTAAGTTTGGCCAAATGAAAAATCCCCAGGATGATAAACTGATTAGGAGTCTAATTTTTCTTTATTTTATTTTACATGGCTTTGTTTAGGCCCAGCCGAGTAACATTTCCATACGATGTATATCCATAGACTATATCCCGGGTGTACATGAGATAAAATGACTACTGATTTAAAAAAGAACTTTTTTAGAGCAATTTTAAGTTCATAGAAAAATTGAATGCCCAGAGGTGGGTACCTGTCCATTTCTCATATGGATATAAGGTGTCCCGTATATCCTGGTACCAACATCTTCACCAGAGAGGTCCATTTGTTACAACTGAGGAATGGACATTGGCACCTCATTATCACCAAAATCCATAGATTGTGTGAGGATTCATTTTTGATATTGTGCTTTCTACGGGTTTTGACAAATGTATGACGACTTGTATCCACAATTACAGGATCACACAGAGTATTTTCATTGCCTTAAAGATCATCTGTGCTCCACTCACTCGTCCCTCCACTCCTGACCCCCTGGCAACCACTGATCCTTTTACTATCTCGAGTTTTTGCCTTTTCCAGAATGTCAAATAGTTGGAATCATATGTTTTGCAGCCCTCTCAGATTGGCTGCTTTAATTATATGCATTTAAGGTTCCTCCGTGTCTCCTCAGGCATGGTAGCTCATTTCTTTTAATGCTAAATAATATTCCATTGTCTGAATATATTGCAGTTTATTCGTCCATTTATTTACTGGTGGGCATCTTGGTTGCTTCCAAGTGTTGCCAATTACAAATAAAGCTGCTGTAAACATCTTCCTGTGGGTTTTTGCGTGGACGTAAGTTTCCAGCTCAGTTGGGTAGATACCAATGAGCGTGATTGCTGGGCTGTAAGGCCAGAGTGTGTGTAACGCTGAAGAAACTGCCAAACCGTCTTCCCGAGTGGCTATCCCATTTTGTGTTTCCACCAGCAGTGAGCGAGAGTTTTTGTCGCTCCACATCTGCCCCAGCATTTGGTGTTGTCAGTGTTCTGGGGTGTGGCCATTCTGTAGTGTGTTGTGGTGTCCTGCTTTAATTTGTATTTCCCGGTAAAATATGATAAAAAACATCACTGAGTACTCATTTGCTAACTGTGTATCTTCTTCAGTGAGGTGTCTGGTAAGATCTTTTACCCATTTTTTGGTCTAGGTTGTTTCCTTTTTGTTGAGTCTCAAGTATATAATTTTGAATGACAGTCTCATCATATGTGTCTATAGCAAATATCTTCTTCCAACCTGGGGTTTGTCTCTTCACTCTCTCTCTCTCTCTCTTTTTTTTTTTTTTTTTTTTGAGACAGAGTGTCACCATATCACAGCAACCTCAAAATCTTAGGCTTAAGCAATTCTCTCACCTCAGCCTCCCAAGTACCTGGGACTACAGGTGCCTGCCACATTGCCCGGCTATTTTTTGTTGCAGTTGTCATTGTTTGGCAAGCCCGGGCTGGATTTGAATCCACCAGCTCCAGTGTATGTGGCTGGGACCCTAGCCACTGAACTATAAGCACCGAGCCTCCTCACTCTCTTGATACTGATATTATCTACTTGATATTGTCTATTTCTTACATGAATATTTA
Organism: Galagoides demidoff; assembly: GCA_963574575.1. NCBI lineage: Eukaryota > Metazoa > Chordata > Mammalia > Primates > Galagidae > Galagoides > Galagoides demidoff. Next base: position 7,374 of record CAUYQV010028028.1, on the reverse strand, counting down.
AATGACTTTAATCAAAGATTTAAAGTTTTAGAATAGATCAGGTCTCTTGTCTTCATTTCCACAAACATACCTGTGCTCAGGGGTCCTCAAACTTTGTAAACAGGGGACCAGTTCACTGTCCCTCAGACTGTTGGAGGGCCGGACTGCAGGCCCCGGGATGAGTCGGCTGCTAAGCAGGACAGGTGGGCTGGATAAATGTCCTCGGTGGGCCGCATGTGGCCTACGGGTTGTAGTTTGAGGACACCTGCTTGTGCTTATGAGTGCATGTGTGTGTGAACATTTTGTTAAAGATCTTTTTCCTGAGCTGTGAACTCCTAAGGCTACCAGGTGATAGCTGTTGTTTGCAAGGAATGAACCAGTGGTCTCAGCTTATGCTCTGGCTGAGTTTGGTGCTCCTCTCACAAAGCTAACATTTAAACTGGCACAACCCTCCAAGTGCAATGGTGCATGCCTGTAGTCCCTGGGCTGAAGCAGGGGGAAACCTTATGCCCTAGAATTCCTGTTCTAGGCCGTAGAGGCTATAACCACATTCGTGAATAGCCACTGCACTCCAGCAAGGGAAGATGGCAAGACCCCATCTCTAAAAAGAAATCAATCAAATTTCAAAAAACTAAAGAATTAAATAAATGAATAAATAAATCATCACAACCTTAGCAATGCAAAGACGAGGGCTAAGCAGGTAGAGGGAGTTTTGCTTGTGCTGGTGGGTACAGAAGGTTTATTATCACATGCACAAAAGTACCTTCTTCCTTCAGTTAATGAGAAGGATTGGCCTGGATGATCCATTCAACACCCAGAAGCTGTGTCTATGCTGCGTTCTGAAAAGATTTTTGTTGTTTGAGCTGAGGAATTTGAAACCAGCCTGAGCAAAGTAAGACTCCATCACTACTAAAAATAGAACAATTAGTTTAAAAAATTAAATTTAGCCTTAAACCTTTAGGCTAAAATTTAAGGGCCCTGTATATAAAATAAAAGTTAAGAATGAATATCAAGGAAAAACTAGCAGTGCATACTAGAGTCAGCAAGATTATTTTGACTGATATATGGGATTGATATCAATCCTTGCACTCCAAAGAGTTCAATGATAATCTGTGTCGACCAGACATGACAACCAAGGAACAATTTTGCTGAGTGATTGTGATCCATTAGACCTATATTTTAGCTTATAGAAGTAGCAATAAGGTATAATCTGATTTTTTTTAATTGACAGGTATAGATACTATTTCAAGAGTTGTGTGATTAGCTATTCAGTAGTTTATATCCAGACATTTGCCTAAATATTCAAAGCAATAAAAAACATGAATGCACCTTTTATTCAGCACATAATTAGAGGGTCTACATATTTGTCCTGATTTACCAAAATCAAAATTATCTGAATAGCTTCCAGTTTTCTATTCCTTCCTGTAGAATTAACTAGCATTTACGAAGACTACAACATATGCCAAGCATTGAGCTTAATGTACTTGATTCATTGATCTCAGAGGCACCTAGTGGGAAGAAGTTCTTGTTCTCCACCTCTGTGTTTACAGATGAGACCCCTAGGTCCAGAGTAGTAAATGATACAGTAGCTACTATCAGCCCCAATGTCAGTGGCCTGAGACCACACAGACTGAATCTGTGTATTTGAACAGATATCAAAGAAAAAAGTCATGAAATTTATATTAATAGCAACAATGTAACTACCCTCAAATGATTAAGCAGCCTCTAAAAATGCAAAGGCAAGTGACCAAGTAAGGCTCAAATCTGATCTGTGAATTCACCAGTAGCCTTGAATTGTTAAACTACAGCCAAGAGACACAAGTCTCTTCATTAAGTTGATCTCTCAGTAGTTACTAAATAGATCTATTAAAGAGATTATGACAGAATAAAATGCCTTCTAACAAAGTGTTCGCAGTTTTTTAATTTCATTTTCATTTGTAAAATTAAAAGAGATTTTTTTTCATGACAAATAAAGAGAAGCATAATATTTAGAGCAGTGGTTCTCAACCTGTGGGGCACAACCCATAGGAACTGTATTAAAGGATCTCACCATTAGGAAGGTTGAGAACCACTGATTTAGAGTGAAAGCTGTGTGACTTTTTTTTTCCCTTTAAAATTTATTTTATTTGAGTGACCAAAATTTTATCCAGATGGGACCTGAAGCTTCTATAATTTAGGAGAAAGGGAGGATGGACTTTAGGAAAATATATACAAAAATTTTTGTAGTGCTGCAAAGTTTACAAAAGCCTAAGACCATAGGAATGCATTGTGTGGGCTCCTCCCGGATCTTGCAAGGTTCCATGCAGATGAGGACCTTGGATGATTTGCTTACTGGTGAATATGTTTCTCATCCTGTGTCCAAACAGTAAGGCCATGATCAGTAGAGTATAACTATAGCATCAACACCTCCCACCAGCACCATGTTTTCTAAAAAAAAAAAATTGATTCACCAGATTCATGTTTTATTTTGTACAGTTTGGGAGATATCCATTGATGCCAAAACTTTTCATGCAAAACAAGAACAAAGTAACCTGGAGGAAGGGTCAAGCATGAATTTGTATCAGGTGGGCAGTGAGAGAGAATTTTGCTCTGTTACTCTGAAGACTTTTATAGTATCCAGGTATTTTTCTGTTTTGATAAGCATGTAGTATTTGTTCTAAATAGTTATAGGGAAAAAGAAGTTATGATATATTATGCTTAGACTAAATATCTAAGAATAACTAAGAAAAAGAAGTTGTAATGCTTATGTTAAATATCTATCTAGTTGTCCTCTTTCCCCAATCTAATTAGTGAGGGACTAGCTTGGCCTAACAGCACTTCTTCCGAAGCAAGAAATCTCAAAAATATTGGCAGGGTAGAAGGCAAAGTTTATTGTAATTGTTACCTCCACTCATCTTCCTGCCCCCAATCAGGATCACCTTGGAGAAATTTTTTGCGAAAAAGCCTATTATTATCACCCTCATGACACCATGATCGTTTAGGGCAGAGGTCCATAAAGAAAGGTCCCCAGGAAATATAAGTATCACTGAGGAGGTTATCAGGAATCCGTGTCCTTGGACCTACCCTTATAGTGACTGGATCAGAGACTCTAGGAATGAAAACAAGCCAACTGTTTGAATCTGATCCACACTGAAGTTGGAGAAGGGTTTCCTGAGAGAAAATCTGGGGTGAAGTCCTCCGTGCAGTGTGTTCTGTGCACCTCTGTTATTCTTCCGTGTCTCCAGACGTGCATTACATTCCATAATTGAGTTCTCCCTTAGAGAGTAGATGGGCAGTTTACCTTTATGTAAAACAAGGGAGAACTACAGATTTATGAAAGATATGTCTGTGTGTATATTTATGGCCCCTTTGTGAATTTTTTCCCTTAAAATTTGAGCATAAAAGGAGAAAGGAAATTAATTCCCACATGCCAAAACTCATTACAAGAGAAGGCTGGAAAGTATATATGAAAGTTTTTTAACTGATGACAGAAAGTAGGTCCATGTTTGTGGTACCCAGAAGTTGGGTTTCAGGTTGAGCAACATTTTAAAAGAAATGCCAGAGTATTTCTTGTTCTTTTTTTTGGCCAAGTAAGAACATGACCCTTTTAAAAACCCATCTAATTGTATCATCATTTTGTTTTTATAATATTTTAATCCCAAACGGTTGAAGATATGTACAATAAAATAGAAGAGTCATTATTGTCAAGCTTCCACCATGATTTCCAGCACAGACTATAACATTTTACTTGAGGATAGTACAGTTTCTTTGGGAGGGGGGTGTTTGTTTTTTGTTTTTTTAGAGACAGAGTCTCACTTTGTCGTCCTCAGTAGAGGACTGTATTGTCAGTTCACAGCAACCTCCAACTCCTGGGCTTAGGTGATTCTCTTGCCTCAGCTTCCCGAGTATCTGGGACTACAGATAGCCCCCACAATGCCCAGCTATTTTTTTTGTTGTTGCAGTTTGGCTGGAGCCAGGTTCAAACCTGCCAACCTCTGTATATGGGGCCAGTGCCCCACTCACTGAGCCATAGGCACTGCCCTCTTTGCTTTATTTTTTTATTGCCAATTAATATGAGGATACAGATGTTTAGATTACATTGTTTTCAATTCTAAGGTAAAGTTCAAGTTGTAGTTGAGCCCTTCACCAGGGGGGTGTGTTTGCTGAACACCCTCACTTTGTGCACATTAGGTGAGATCCCACCAATTCCCCTCCAACCTCCCCTCTCACTCTTCTCCTCTGCCCCTTGCTAGGCTATACTTGTGGGCATGTAGTTGTTTATATATTGGTTTCATATTATTATTGAGAACATCGGACTTTTTTTCCATTCTTCAGATCCTTTACTAAGAAGAATGTGTTTCATTCTGGTAAACACAAAAGATGTAGAGTTTCCATCTTTTCTTATCGCTAAATAGCACTTCATGGTATACATATACCACAGTTTGTTAATCCATTCATGCGTAGATGGCACTTGGGTTTTTTCCATGTCTTGGCAATTGTGAATTGAGCTGCAATAAATGTTCTGGTACAAACGCCCTTGTGGTAAAATGATTTAAGTTCTTCTGGGTAGATACCTAGTAATGGGATCAAATGGAAGGTTGACTTTTAGTTCTTTGAGGTTCTTTGCTTTAAAATAATCCTATGACAGTTATAACGAATATGTACCAAGACTTTCACAATTGCCTGCATTAGCTAGTATTTCTTGTTTGTTTAAGTATCTGGCTCTCTCCTGAACCATTAATCACTTCAAAGCCACATGAGTGCTTGCTATGAATCATGCTGAAATGCCATCATGATCCTGGCTGTCAGGAAACTCTGGCTTCAAGGAGGTTGTAGTCCACTGGGGGAAGTAGACACCAAATGGTCAAGCCAACACACATGTAGGTGGTGTTAAGTGTGTGAGGAAGAAGGAAGCACAGACAGAAAAAGACAGTGTCGTAGACTAAATTGTGTCCCCTGCTCAAAAAATTTCATATGTTAAAATCCTAGACCCAGTTGCTTAGAATGTGACTGTGTTTAGAGACAGTATTCTTAATAAGGTGATTAAATTCATCAATAGCGTGGTCCCTTATCCAATGTGACTGTATGAGGAGGAGATTAAGACACAGATAGGACAGGTGTGGTGGCTCACGCCTATTGACCTAGCATTCTGGTGGGAGGCTGAGGCAGGTGGATTTCTTGAGCTCAGGAGGTTAACTCTTGCCAAAGCAAAAGCGAGACCCCATATCTACCAAACATAGAAAAAATCTAACTGGATATTGCGGTGGCCGCTGTAGTCCCAGCTGCTCAGGAGGCTGAGGCAAGAAGATAGCTCAAGCCCAAGAGTTTCAGGTTGCTGTGGAGTTTCAGGTTGCTGTGAGCTATGATGATGCCACAGCACTCTCTCAAGAGGGACAGAATGAGACTCTGTATCAAAGAAAAAAAGAGAAGACACAGACATACACAGAGGCAGGACCAGTGGGGATGCAGGAGAAGGGCTAAGGAGCAAGACCTCAGAAGGAAACATCTCTGCTGACGCCTTGATCTTGGACTCTCAGACTCCAGAATGGGGAGGAATTGAATTTCTGTTACTTAAGCCTTCCATCTGTGCTACTGTGTCACTGATGCAGCCAGAAAATTACTACTGAGAGTCCAGGATGTGCTGTACCTGCCTCTTGGTAGGACACTGGTACAGACTCAGAAGTACACTGACCTGCAATCACATACCAGTTTGATGATTAAGCAGAGAAGGCAGAAGGACAGACTTTTGTCTGTAGTGTACCTGGCCTCGAAACATAGGCTGGTGATCTTTTTAATTTTCCCTACAACTCATTACCCCTGTGTAACCATCTTTCCCAAAGAAATAGAGTTCAGAGATAGAGAAAATTCAACTGTATAAATGCTTTGTTCCCATATGTATGCATAAAAGTAAGTGCCTCAGTGCAAATTCTAATTGTTACGTGCTACCATCCTTTGGATTTCCTCGGAACTAATTATAATCCTACAAGTCACATCCAACTATGCCAAGCTCTACTTTATCTACTATACCAAGTCACCTGGCTATGTCTTTAGTGATCTAATTCAAACTTGGTATAGGCATTTGGGAGGATGAGGCATGTGAATTGCCTGAGCTCACAGGTTCAAAACCAGCCTGAGCCAGAGCAAGATCTTGCCTCTAAAAAATGAACAAGTGTTATGGCAGGCACCTGTAGTCCCAGCTACTTGGGAGGCTGAGGCAAGAGAATCACTTAAGCCCAGGGTTTTGAGGTTGCTGTGAGCTATGACCCCCAAGGGGATGTCTACCAAGGGTGACAAAGTGAGATTCTGTCTCAAAAAAAAAAAAAAATCCGACTCAGTATAGGAAAACTACAAGAAATAGCAAAGTTATATGTCAACTAATTACTAATTCTTCTTACTTTCTAAATTTTATATGTACTTAGCTTGCTAAAAACTCTGGTGTCTTACTGTCAGGCTAATCATCTAGTGCAGTTTACTCTGGTTTCTGTTCGTGGTTTTTAATTTATATTAATAACCACATCATTTAGTGGTACTACGGGCACTTTAACAGACTGCTATTATGTGTTGTTTTTGCAATTTGGCATCAGAAGTTGTCAGTCTACATTGCAGCCCTATTTTGAAACTAATTCAAAGAGGCATTATTCCACGCTTCTTCACCACAGGCTAAAGGCCCACTCTCATCTGGGAACTGCCCAGCAAGAGCTGCAGGCCAAATCTGGCATGAATTTATCCAAAGACTAGCCTTAGTGTTCACATTCCAGCACTGAATGGGCTATTGAATTCCACTAGCACCCCCAGCTTCTTTCCTTCTTGAAGGTGGACTGACTCCCATAAGGGAATTTGTAGATTTTTATTAACTTATTGAAATTTTTGTAATGAATTGCAATTAGGCCTTTTCTCTTGGGTATATAGAGAGATAACAGCATCGGAAAGGGATGGAGGCATGAGCGACTGGTGCAGATCAGAAAGAAGGAATAAAATAAAGAATCAATGTTTATGTGATTTATAGACAGCCAGCCTAGTTTTGACCATAAGTAAGCTCCAACTGATTCATCCACAAGTTGACCTACTTTTAAGTCCAGTTTGGGGTAAACCAGAATGCTTTCTTTTTTTTTAGATCAATATGAGGGTACAGATGATTGGGTTACATGGGTTGTGTTTATTAGGTGGACTCCAAATAGTAATTGTGCTTTTTAAAACTTTTTTCTTCCTTTTTTTTTTTTTTTTTTTGACCAGAATGCATTTGACATGCTCAGGTCAATCAAGAGTTGTTTATTTTGGCTCGGCGCCTGTGGCTCAATCGGCTAAGGCGCCAGCCACGTACACCTAAGGTGGCGGGTTCGAATCCCCAGCCTGGGCCCGCCAAACAACAATGATGGCTGCAACCAAAAAATGGCCAGGCGTTGTGGCGGGTGCCTG